>PITA01005458.1:0-110457 GCA_004023965.1 Spilogale gracilis | reverse complement strand
AAAAAACAAAAAAAAAAATAAAAAAAAAATAAAAAAATAAAACGGGGCTCTAGCTAGTGGCCTAAGACACCAACTCTGCGCTGTTCAAATTAAATGGAAAATTTAGAATTTATTTCCTTACCAAATCTACAAGGAAAAGAAGTGTAAATAAATGATAGCTACAGAACTGTATTTTTCTAATATCCTATTGTTTTAAAGGCTGAATTATTTGGATAGACTGCTTTGTAAAAGTAGCACCAGGGGAAAAAGGATGGGAGTAGAAAGAAGAAAATTGGAATTGCAGATTACATATTGAGATGGGTATGTCAACAATGCTTCATTTCCCTTCTTTGGTTGTTATGGTAACTCCCAGGTTCATTTACTCAGCCCTTGTTTTAATAGAGCTTTGAAATCAGTGGAATGTTAGAGCCACAGTCAGATTGCTTGGTTCAAATTTTATCCCCACCTTTCACTAAACATGTGACTCTCAAGTGATTTAACATCTCTCTGTGTCTCAATTTCCTCATTTGTAAAATCGGGATGATGTGTAATCGAGAAGAAGCATGTAAAGAACTGAGCACAGTGCCCAGCACATATTACATATTCAAAAAATCAGCAGTCCCCACCAAACCACCCATCATGGACATCTACAGAGACTCATCAAAACATGTTTTCACCATATTTTACAAAGAAGCATGGTTCTTGGTATTGGCCAGTCCCAAATAAGGGGGAAAATACTCTGGGGCTAAACAACATAATTTGAATATCTGGCTCTTTGCTTAAATTATCAACTTGTTCAGTTTTTCATTTTGAAGCAGTCAAATATTTTGATCAATGAATCATTCCATTCCATTCAATTGCCATCTAGAAGCTTTCCAGTTTCTGCAGTAACAAAAAATTACATAAAGCAAATTTATGCAGAAAGCCGCATTTTTACCAACCTATTTCTTCTTTTAAGTAGATTTTTGCATTCCCAATCTATGTTTCTATTCTAGCATTTACTCTGTAATTACTAGAAAAAAAGAGAATAAAAATAAGAGTCATTTTCCAAATTCTACAACCTTCATGAATAAGTTTGATCAACTCATATCTGCAGGAGATGCTTAGCTTTATATCAGAGCTATCTTCTTTCTGTCTTTCCTTCTTGATATTGCTAATTATCTCAGGGCTTAAGCAGTTCTTTCAACATTCATCCTTGCCACTGTCATTTTTTTAATTGTCAAAATAATTTTCCATATTAACAGTCTACATGCCTGCTCTCAGCTGGTCAAGATTCAGTTGGTCTGTTGATGCGGTTGATCTGTTTTGTTTTTCCTTCTAAACAGTTCAATTTATCTACAAAATCCCAATTGTCTTGTTAGCATTCCTCAGCTTATTAATTGCATATCCTCTACCCAGCACTGTCTTTTAAATTCGAATGCTTTGCTTTTGATAGAATCATTTCTCATTGTTTTTCTACTTACTATTGGTGAGACTCAAGCCCTTTGGTAGTGATGACTGTTGGTACTGTATCATCCATCCACACTCATGTCTCCTTGCTTCAGCCTGATGGCAGAACTTGCAGAGAAATATGGAGCCATAAGCAGAGACCCTCTTAAGAACCTTGGACCAGGAGAGTCAAAAGGACACATCAGTAGTATAAAGCTAGTCTCTCACTGGCTGGATAAATTGACACTTTCTAAAAATTATGCTGCAGTTTACACATTTTACTTTGTAATCAACATTATTTGGCTGCATTCTAAGATTTTTGAGAGATGTTTTTTAAAGTCAGAGAAACTTCATTTTTGTGATCTCGAGTACTATTTCCATGTTTCACTTACTTCCTATTTGTGACTTTATCAGAAGGAAGTAAGCCCATCCTTTCTAACAAAATATTAGAGAAAAACACGGTGTGATAGCCTGGTGAAACACTTCCTGTTGTTCATGCCTTTGTGTTTTCAAGTCCTTGACGCTGGGCTTGGTCATGTGATTGGCTTTGGGCAATGGGACATTAGCAAGTGCAATGCAAGTAGAGGCTTAATAAGTACCTTTACATGGGGGGGGGTGTGTGGTTTGTCCTCTTGGAATGCTTCATCTTAGAGCTAGACCTCTGAAAAGTCACAAGCGGAGGGAAACTATAGAAGCCACTTGGATGCTCTAGTTCCAACCAAGCTATCGACAGAATACAAGGGCGAAAATGTCCTCAGCCACACAAGATGGGACAGAGGTTCCTCCCAATGGAGAGGAGTCAGCCTGCAGAATCATGAGAAGTAACAGGTTATTGTTTAGCTACTATGTTTGGGGATGGCTTCCTATACAGTAATAGGTAGCTGAAACACATGTAAGAAATTATCTTCTTAATTACACATGGTGTTTACCCTAGGTTTCCTCGCAGGAAAGCATCACTGTGTACACATTTCATTTTGATAAAGATTCAGCTCTAAATTTATATCCAACTGAAATGTAAGTATGATGCTTGACACCCTGCAGTATGCTTTAGCCTTTGAGGTATTTGAAAACCTGTCACCCTGTGTGGCCCTGTCCTCACTGACATCTCCACCAGGAAGTCTGACTAGCTGGCGCTCCGGGCACCGCAAATCTTATTTCAGAAAATGCTGACAGATTGTTTCACAGAATATTGTCATAATACCATGTCACTGAATATTGAGTTGCCTTCATGGTAGCAGATTTCTATAGGAGATTGGGCTTATCTTTTTAGATTTCTATGATTCCAATGTTTCCTTTTTGTGTGAAACTGTGAATTTATTAAAAGTCATCATGAGGGGCGCCTGGGTAGCTCAAAGGGTTAAGCCTCTGCCTTCAGCTCAGGTCATGATCTCAGAGTCCTGGGATTGAGCCCCACATTGGGTTCTCTGCTCAGCAGCGAGTCTGCTTCCCACTCTCTCTCTCTGCCTGCCTCTCTGCCTACCTGTGATCTCTCTCTCTCTCTCTCTCTATCAAATAAATAAATAAAATATTTTTTAAAAATAAAAATAAATAAAAGTCATTATGAAACCATAGAAAACCAAAAAAAAAAAAAAAAAAAAAGGTTTACCTACAAAAGAAGTCTGAACATTGATGATGGACTAGTTGAATACACTCCAGGATGTCCACAAAATGGTGTGCTATGTACTGAGAAAATAATGAGCGAGTTCCGTGGTACTGACATGGAAAGTCCTTCCAGATACAGCAATAAATGGGGGGGAGGAGTAAGTTTCAGAACAGTGTGTATGGTATGCTACCCTTTGGATTAAAAGGGAAGGAAATCTATATTTGTATTAGTGTGTATGCGTGATATATCAAAAATCTAAGAACAGGAGTGGGAAACTGACACAAAGGGATTAAGCACAAGAAGGAAATTTTTCACTATTACACCTTTTTATACTTTCTTGTTTTTTTTAAACCTATGAATGTTTAAAACATATGAGCTACCTATTCAAAATATAAAGTGCATTTTTTCAGTTTGGGAAGAAATGAACTAAAATATTAGCAGGGATTTCCTCTGGGTGATAAGATTTCACATATTTTTTCTTTTTGTTTATTTGTATTTCCTGTTTTTCCCACACAAAAGATTTTCGTGTGATTTTAAAAAGCAATATTTAAAAATTTTCAAATAAAAAAATCAATTGATAGTCCCACAATTCAATCCAAACACAACTATTTTTTTTTCTATGCATAAATGTTGTAATCACAAATATATACAATTGGGGCACCAGAGTGGCTCAGTCATAAAGCGAGGATCGAGTCCCACATCGGGCTCCCTGCTCAGCGGGAAGCCTGCTTCTCCCTCTCCCACTTCCCCTGCTTGTGTTCCCTCTCTCTGTGTCTCTGTTAAATAAAAAAATTAAAGCTTTCAAAAAGAAAAATACATACAATTCAGTATCCCTTATCTGAATATACCAAAGTTTACATAACCCTTTCCCTCTAGCTGAACACTTTGACATTTTTTACTGTATACTTTCATAAGTAATGCTACAATAAATGTTTGTACAAAAAGTTTTCCATATGTAGAACAGGTCCTCAAAAGTGACATTCTGTTTCATATGGTATAAACATTTTCAGAAGCCTGATATGTACCATCTAAATGTTTTCAAAAAGGATTGCTGCCAGTAGAAACCTATGAGAACTCCAGGTTCATGAAACTGTCATTAGCATTGATTAACATTTAAAAATTTTTTGCTAATAGTCAAATTTGAAACTCTTTTTAACTTGTCTTTACATTTCTTTTGCAACTAATAAAGATGAACATTTTTCTATTTGTGTGCTGACCAGTTTAATTCCTCCCTAAAATATTTTTTTCAAGTCCTTTGCCCATATTGAGATGTTACAGCATTTTCTTTGTTTAGAGGTTTTTAAGTATATTTTAATTATTAGCAAGTGTTAGACATCTTGTGTGTCCTTTCCATTGGAAATATTTTTCCTCTGTCATCTGCATTTTGTTTTATTTAGAGTGTTAGGTTTTTGTTGATTCAGCCCTATTATATTTTGTGACATTGTTACCCTTCAGAGGTCTAAAGATATACTTCTATTTTCTTTTAATTTGGTATGCTTTGATTTAAAATTTTTTTCTTTAATTATTTAGAATTTCTGTGTGCAATGTTAGAAAAAGACTCAGATAGATACTTTGAAGACTATCCAATTCCTTAATAGAATTTGTTGAGTAATCTTTCCTCTTCCCATTGATCATGTGGCCTTCCTTATAATATTTTTGGTTCTTAGGCATACTGGTGTCCATTTCTATCACAGTTACTGTGTTCCACTGACTTACATCAGTATCACACTCTTTGCTAAAGTCTGAGAACATCTTTTCACGAACAGCAGTGCTCTAACCCATCAGGATCATCATGATCATTTCTTTGATGCCACCTCTTAATTTGATGTTGATTTATCATCTTCTTCAGGTAAATAATTTTAACTTTCAAAAATACTCCATGGTTTTTGTTGGAAATTTGTCAAACCTATAAATTAACTTGAGTAGAAACTGGGTTTGTTTGGTGTGTGTGTTTAATTTTCTTGCTTCTAGGAGCACCTGGGTCGCTCAGTCAGTTAAGCACCTGCCTTTGGCTCGGGTCTTGATCTCAGGATCCTCAGGTCATGGTCTCAGGGTCCCCGCATCTGGCTCCCTGCTCAGTAGGAAGTCTGCTTCTCCCTTTCTCTCTGTCCTTCCACCCAACACCCCCGCTCCCCTGGCCACCACTTGTGCTCGCTCTCTCTCTCTCAAATAAATAAATACAAATCTTTTTTTTTTTAAAGATTTTATTTATTTGGCAGAGAGAAACACAGTCAGAGAGGGAACACAAGCAGGGGGAGTGAGAGAGGGAGAAGCAGGCTTCCTGCCAAGCAGGGAGCCCGATGTGGGGCTTGATCCCGGGTCTCCAGGATCATGACCTGAGCCGAAGGCAGTCGCTTAACCAACTGAGCCACCCAGGTGCCCCAATAAATACAAATCTTTAAAAAAGAATTCTCTCTCCTCAATCTCTGCCCCTCCCTCCTGCTTGCACTCTCTTGCTGTCTCTCATAAAATAAAATAAAATAAAATAAAATAAAATAAAATAGAATAGAATAGAATAAAATAAAATAAAATAAAATAAAATAAAATAAAATAAAATAAAATAAAATAAAATAAAATAAAATAAAATAAAATAAAAATATATCCAAAAGGAACATAGTTCTTCTTTCCATTTAGCCAGGACTTCCTGCAGCTCACGATGTTTTTGTCTGATATTTTGATTGATTCGTTGGGTTTCTTCTCACAGGTCACCCATATTTCACATTGAAAGTTTTCTTGGGTACTTTATGGGTTTTGTTTTGTTAAAGGGGTCTCTTTTTGTTTTATTTTTCTAACTGATTTTTCCTTACATGGAGGACTACTAGTGGTTATATCTTTTACCTCGAATCTGGCTCTTTGGGTGGCTCTATTATTATCCCAAAAAACAATTTCCAGTTACAAGTTGGAATACAAGTTGTTTTGACACTTATATTGACCTGAAACTCTGTTAATTCAGGTGGGGAAAAAAAATCATACTGGTACCGCAATGGCCAAAAGGATGGACTGTATGTTTACTTCTCATCAATTTTACTGTTTTGTGGACACAGCCTGTTTTAGGGATGTTACCATGGAACCTTATAAAAATAGAATTGTGAATGTATGCTGATGAATTACAAATATAAGAACAGTTCCTGATTTCAATGTGAGCTGTGCACCCAGCTACCTCTCACTCTGTTTTGACAATCACAGGTGAGGAGAGGTGAGAATCCTAAAATAGAAAGGAAATTGAAGAAATCAGCAGAATGGCTGAATCAGTGGCTGGTTTTAATTATCTGCCCAGATGTTTGAGCACGTTCTGTATTCAGTTGGTCCTACCTTGCCGCCTTTGTACAGATAAAGATTCCTGAGAGAATTGGGAAGACATGAGATTTGTCACTTGGTGCTACTACAAATGTACCCATATTGACTTCCTTTCATCTTGGCCAAGAAATGAGGTTGTTCTTCGTCCTCCTCGTTGCAAGTCTTCTCTGGATACACATGGAAGTGGGCTCAGGTTCCCTTTGTCTTATCCCAGCAGCAAACATGGTCAAGGGTGCTCCCTCTGGTGGGAAAACCACCTTGCCCAAGCTCCTAACCACAAGGATGGGAGCAGGGCATTCTGCTCCAATGAAGAGGGCCCATACAGAAGATAGGGGATAAAAATACTTAGAGAACGGTTAGGGGGAGGGGGACAGAAAGCTTGGTGTGGACAGGTAAATGTCTTACAGGTAGAATATAGAACTGTGTAATATGTTCTCTGTATTCTGTGTACGCCCCAGCAGCTAAACATTCAACTTTCCTTCAGGTGATGGCTGCAGCTTCCTTCCTGCTAAAGACCTGGTTGATGAATTTCCTAACAATGCACATCTCCACTCTCCAGACAAAGGTGAAGAGAAAGGACTTAACACGTAAACACCTACATTTGTTTAAAACTTCTGTTTCTCCATCAAGATCAGTGAGCAAGAGGTCAAGATGGAGTAGCAATTTAGCAGGGGATAAATGTTCAAGTGTGTGTCCACATTAGAAGGAATTTTTCCACTGAGCAGTGTCAGTAATATGCTAGGAGTTTCAAAGCACTACAGCTAGTAAAGAGCTAAGAGCAATGGCTTGTGTCCTGAGAAGCAGCAGGAGGATGATAGAAAAAGGTCATTATTTTATAGTAATAAAGGACATAAAAATACAGAGTCAAAGGGAGACATGAACCCTATGTTTATAGCAGCATTATCAACAATACCCAAACTATGGAAGGAGCCCATATTTTGGATTCATATGAATGGATAAAGAAGATGCGGTAGATAGATACATATTGCCCTTTGCAGTGATACGGATAGAGCTAGAATGTTTATGCTAAGTGAAGTAAGTCAATTGGAGAAAGACAAATATCGTATGATCTCACTCATATGTGGAATTTAAGAAACAAAGCAGATAAAGGTATAGGAGTGGGGAAAAAAGAGGAGAGAGGGAGACAAACCCTAAGAGACTCTTTTTTTTTTTTTAAGATTTTATTTATTTATTTGACAGAGAGAAACACAGCCAGAGAGGGAACACAAGCAGAGGGACTGAAAGAGGGAGAAGCAGGCTTCCCGCCGAGCAGGAAGCCCAATGTGGGGCTCGATCCTGGGTCTCCGGGATCATGACCTGAATTGAAAGCAGTCGCCTAACCAACTGAGCCACTCAGGTGCCCCTAAAAGACTCTTAACGTCAGAGAACAAACTGCCAGTTGATGGAGGGAGATGGGTGGGCGATGGGCTAGATGGGTGACGGGCATTCAGGAGGGCACGCAATGTGATGAGCCCCTGGGTGTTGTATGTAAGTGATGAACCTGAATTTTACTCTGAAAACAGTACTGCACTGTATGTTAACTAAGTAAAATTTAAATAAATTTTTTAAAAAGTAAAGCAGCAATCTCTTTAATAAGATCTGTAATAAAGCACGCCTGCCCTGAAAATTGGCCTCAGAATGGGCACTGGCACAGCTCTCTGAGAAGCCCTCTGAGGCTGACACAGCTTGGTGTCTGGAAGGCCAGAGGAAACAGATATTCAATTGCTTTTCTTCTTTGTGTGTTCTGACCACCCCCTAGGTAGGTGCTCTCTTTGTGGATTATTCTGGAATAAAGATAGGATGCACTATTATTCTTGGTTATGGGGTGGGAGAGATAGGAGTTCAAATGATATCCTGTTCTGGCAAAGTTGTTCTTCCAAGCTAGGAGTGAATGCTGACCACTTGCATTTGGGGCTGCACAGGTCCAACCTTTGCTTGCCTTGTTCACCACAGCACCCCAGAGCATGAGACAGTGCATGGCACTACTGTTTCTGGTAAATTGTTGCATGAAGGCAATGCTTACCTGTATTTTCAACCATTCTCTCTTCCTTCCTGCAGCTCCACAGGACCTCCTATCCTTCAGAACATTGTTTCAGACCTAGGGTCCACGACAGAGGAAGAAGGGACTTCTTTCTTCTGTCTTCCTTTCCTTAGATACCATTGTATCTGTCAACATTAAAAACATATTTTTTTTTCCTGAGAAAATTACCCAGGACTGGAGAGTCACTCATTTCCTCAATTTGGTGGAAATCAAGACTCTGTCTTAAGGAACTGCCTCCATTCCTGGGAGATGGCCCAGGTTAGGGTTGCCATAAGGAGATCCCTCTAGCTGATAAGGAACCATTAGGAATTGGGAGGGGGTGAGGAAAAGGATTTTTTTCAATTTTAGACTTTCATTTATTTGGACTTTGACTCAAAGGGAAGAACATTTGATTTCAAAATGTAGTTCCTTTGGACTTTACCGTGCAACTAGATCTAATTTTTAAACCTTCATTTCTCCCTAAGAATTTGTAATGGATGAGGAATTTATATTTACATCTGGGGCCTCTTTATAATATTTGAAATTTATGTGTGAGGTATCTTACTGTTATCATTTGCTCTCATCAAAGAACCTCTGGTAATGGACAATGTGACTGATTTAAATGGGGGTTGGAAACAGAACAGGTGTTCATTTCCAGCTCTGTGTAGAGGAATCTTGGGGCTTAATGTATGGTTGTGAGCCATCTCAGAGCCTTCTGCAGACAACACCTAAACTAATCAGTAGATTGGGGGTGGGGGAGGCTGAGCCTTATGCAATTTGTAGGGAGGGAGCTGTTTAAGGAAAAGGAATATAAATGATGAATGCAAAGTTAGGTATACGGCCATGGAAGGGAGCTGAACAAAGGAGGTCATGTAGCATCCATATCCTTAGCTTTGAGAAACCCAGCCCTCTGCCCACCTGTGGTCTCGAGGACACCCAAAGAAACAATGGCCAGTCCACAAGGACAGAAGCAGGACCCTCCCCATGAGTTGTTGACCTCTCCCAAGATAGGTGTACCCTCTGCTGGGCCACACATCTGACAGTTGCTTGCAAAACCATGTGAAATGATGTCATTATTCACAACAGACTCCTTTCATGAGTATCTATGACCTCCACTGTAACCTCACTGCCAAGTTAGAATTAAAGTGAGTCTTAGATTGAATTCCTCTACCCATGTAAATGTTGATTAGCAAGCAGTCATGAAACAATGCTACAACCTGCTCTGGGATCTCTGTGATGTTCCAGCTCTGTTCTGTGCATGGAAGTTTAACTAAATGCAAATATGACAATATTCTGGGGACAAGGTAGAGTCAGATTTGGGCATAATAACTGCCCATGAAGGATTTAAGAGTGGGTCTTTTCCCCTAAGAACAAGGACATTCTCCTACATGAGAACAGTAGCAACATCAAAATCAGGGACTTTAATATTCATACATACCTATTATTTAATCCACAGTCTATATTCAAATTTTGTCATTGTCTCAGTAATGTTCTTTATACCTATTTTTTGTCTTGTTCTGGGATCCTTTCCAGGATCACAGGTTATATGTGGTCATGGAGTCTCTCTGCTTCCTCAAAGCTGGAAACACTCCTCAGTCATTTTTTGCCTTTGCCCACCTTGGCATTTTTGAAGAGTAAAGACTAGTTTGTTTGTAGACCATTCCTCATTTTGGCTTTGCCTGACATCTCCCCGTGATTAAATTAAGGTTGTACATTTTGGGCAGGAATGTTACAGAAGTGATGCTGTGCAGCCTATCAGGAAGCACATGACATTGGTTTGCCCCGGTATTGGGTGATGTTATTTTTGATGGCTTGGTTACAACGGGCACTCTAAGGTTCTTCACTATGAAGTCACCACTTTCCCTCTCACATTACTAATAACCAGTCACTAGGAAGATACTTTCAGACTATGTAAATACACACTTTGCCAGGAAACCCACCCACTATTTTAGGTAACATTTAAAAAAAATTTTTTTTAAGATTTTATTTATTTATTTGACAGAGAAACACAGCTAGAGAGGGAACACAAGCAGAGGGAGTGAGAGAGGGAGAAGCAGGCTTCCCACAGAGCAGGGAGCCTGATGCAGGGTTCAATCCCAGGACTCTGGGATCATGACCTGTGCCGAAGGCAGATGCCCAACAACTGAGCCACCCAGGTACCCCTATTTTAGGTAACATTGATGAGTTTCTAATTCATTTATTTTTATTGTTTGATTTCTATTATAAGGGATAACACTTTTTAGTCTGAACTCATGAAATTTTATTCAATGGGCTGTAATCCACTATCACTAAAATTTAAGTGACGGTGGAATTGTCTATAATTTCCAGCTCACATTTTTTATACCTGTCATTTGACTGGTGACATCCATTTATCTAATTACTAGAACTTCTGTTGCTAATCATATATTAAGAGAGCTGAAGCACATTTAGTAGCCCAATGACCCCTGGGAGTATATACTCCTGAATTAGGAAAATTGAATACTCACAGAGTGTAGATTAAAGAACATAGTTACATCACAGTGCCTATATTGAAGACTTTAAATTATACAGGACATCAGTCATCAAACTTGAGAGGTCAACAGATGCAAAGTTGAGTAATGTCAAGAGGAAATGTACCTACCTCTTCTCGGAATGGAATTAGTACGGTTTTTGGTCTCCATCTGATTCACGCTCAGCTCAGCCCCTCCCTACACTTTTCATTCTGGAAACCTAGTTTGCCTGTGTGGAGCTCATGCTTGCTGCTCCTGGCCAAGCTGTAGGCTTAAGAACAATGTCCTGCCCTCACTGGAGGAGGTCTAAGATAATCCAGCATCTTCTGTACTGGGTAGGTACTCTAATGCTCAGATTCAGTTACAAAGCCCATGTGTCCCAACACAAAGCCACTTTTTCCAGCCCAACCTTGACCCCATCATAGAGTTGATGTTTTGGCCTTTCTCTGCATACCTCTTATTTCTCTATTGGTTTGGAACATGGTTGGGAAGAGGCTAAATTTACTGGCTCCCTCAGAGACCTCAACCTTCTAAGACCCACCCCCTTTCATTTCCACATCAAGGCAGTCAAGCAGCCACTTTCTGTGTTGATGACTCTCTCAGCTTTTCTTTATTTTTTTTAAAGATATTTATTTATTTGTTGTTTGTTTATCCAAGAGAGAGGAGACAGAGTGTACAAGCAAGGGGAGCAGGAGGCAGAGGGAGAAGCAGACTCCCTGCTCAGCAGGGAGCGTGATGTGGGACTCTATCCCAGGACCCCGGGAGGATCATGATCTGAGCCATAGGCAAACACTTAACCGACAGAGCCACCAAGGTGTCCTGACTATCTTAGCTTTTCAACATATTGAAGTATCTTCTAGATTAAGAGAAAAAAGTCCAAAGCTTGTCTTGATCCTTCTCACTAAAAGACTAGTGCTCCCCACAGTCTCTGTGTGCTCCTTCCTGCTCTGTCTCAGCTCCTGCCAGTTGATATTCCATCCAGAAGCTAGAATCAAGCTGTGAAACCAAACCAAACCTCTTCACTGTTCAAAAGCCTTTATCATCCTCCTGCTTCTTCGGCATCAAAGTCCAAGTTCTTACCATGGCCTACTGAAATAAAAACATAGCTTGGATCATAAACTGGGTGGACTGTACTAATTTAATCTTGCTTATGGCCTAGCACCTGTTACCTCTCTACCTCTTCCACTTTCCAGACACTCTGACCTTACTTCGTTGCTCAAACACATCGGGAGCATTTTGTCCTCCAGACGTCTGCCCTACATATTCCCTCTTCCTGGAACAATTTTCACTACTTAACTGTGTCACTCATTTCCTTACCTTCTTTGAGATATTCTCAAATGTTATCTTCCTGGTGATTCCATTGCCAGACCCCCTATGTTGCAACACCCTCTCAAATACATATAACTCTTTAATCTCTCTCCAGTATGCATCAGGACCTAATACAACTATATATTCTATTTAATATTGTGTTAATTGTCTGTGTCTCCCCACTAGAACATAGGATCTCTCAGAATAGAGCATATGCCCAAAGAGAGAATTAGAACTCTGAGAGATAATCTAGAATGCCACTACTATGGACTATATGCTCCCCCACCCCCTACTCCCCACCCTGCACCCTCATTTATATGTTGATGCTCTAACCCCCATATGGCTATATTTGGAGATGAGGCACCGAAACAAGGAATTAAGGGTGAGATCCTAATCCAGTGGGATTAGCATCCTTACAGGAAGAGACACCAGAGAGCTTCCCACACCTCTGCTTGTTTGCACAAAAAAAGTCATGTGAGCACACAGCAAGATGGTGGCTATCTACAAGTCAGGAAGAGAATCCTCACCAGAAATCATCTTGGTCTGAGACTTCTAGCCTCCAGTACTGTGAGGAAATAAAATTTCTATTGTTTAAGCCACTGAGTTTGTGGTATTTTTGTTATAGCAGCCTGAGCAGAATAATACAGCCACATAAATTTTTTTAAGATACATATTAAGATGGTAGTAATAAATCCAAATATGAGTAGTTACAACAAACATAAAGCATTGAAACTCTCCAACTAAAAAATAGACTTCACCATGGTGTCTGGCTGGATCAGTCAGTACAGAATGTGACTCTTGATCTCAGGGTCATGAGTTCAAGCCCCAAGTGAAACATAGAGATTAAATAAAAAGACAAACAAACAAACAAAAAATAACCAGAGTTCACCAGACTAAATTTTTAAGAATCCAGGTGTATGAAATACAGAAAGGATACACCTAAAACACAAAATAATAGGTCAGGGGAAAATAATAATTGAGAAATATACAGTACCCAAATAAATTATCGGCCAAATGAACTTTCTATATTAGCCAAATGAAACAGAATGTCAGACAGGGTAAAGTTTAAGGCAAAATCATTACTAAACAGAAGGCAAGGGTATAGTGTTTAAAAACTTCATGTCATCAGGAAGCTATAAAAATTCTAAACTGGTAGAGACGTAATATTAAAGCTCGAAACACATACAGCAAAATGGATAAGATACTTTCTGACTCATTTATAAAGCTATCAAACTTTGATACCACAAACATAAAAAGATAGGAAAATTATGCCAGTCTCACTCACACAGGACTGCAAAAATCCTAAATCAAATCTACTAAAACATATGTAGCAATGTGAAAGCAAACAAAATAGTACGTCATGCCTAGTTCGAGTTTATCTTAGGAACAAAAATTTTGCTAAATAATATTATTATAGATGCAATTCATTTTCCCACAAATTAAAGGAGAAAGAAACAGATAATTATCTCAATAGACACAAACAGCTCTGCCTCTAATATTTGCCGGACCTGAACAAGAGTGCTAACGGAGACCCATATATCATGTAAATGGTACTTAAAGGTTATAAATCAATCTAAAAAACTAGCAGGGGTCACCTGAGTGGCTCAGTTGGTTAAGCGACTGCTTTCGGGTCAGGTCATGATCCTGGAGACCTGGGATTGAGCCCCACATCGGGCTTCCGGCTTGGCGGGAAGCCTGCTTCTCCCTCTTTCAGTCCCTCTGCTTGTGTTCCCTCTCTAGCCGTATTTTCCTCTGTCAAATAAATAAATAAAATCTTTAAAAAAAAAAACTAGCAGATAAAAATATGCTTTAACCTATTATCTTGGTAAATATACCTCCATAAGGACATTTTTAAAATACGCATAAACCTTGGGATTCTTTTTTTTTTCTTTTGAAGATTTATTTAGTTTAGAGAGAGACACAGTGTGCATGCCAGGGAGCCGGGCCGAGGGATAAGATACGGGAGAGAAGCAGACTCCCTGCTGCTGAGCACGTAGGACCTTGAGATCATGACCTGAGCCAAAATCATGAGTTGGATGCTTAACTGACTGAGTCATGCAGAAGCCCCAGCCTTGGGGTTCTATGACATCAAAAGCATGCTAAAATACCCAGGATGACTCAGTTTAAAAATTATTCTACATATCTGGATAGTCTTTTAATGGACTGACTGTGTTTAGATGAGTAATAAAGTTGAAACATGTATAATTGATAAGGTATATATTTGTTCTATAAAATACATTTTTCTCATCCTTGTTTTAATATATTGCTAATTTTGATGTTATAATCAAGATTTTCATGGGTGCCTGGGTGGCTCAGTAGGTTAAAGCCTCTGCTTTCAGCTCAGGTCATGATCTTGGGGTCCCACATCAGGCTTTCTGCTCAGCAGGGAGCCTGCTTCCTCCTCTCTCTCTGCCTTCCTCTCTGCCTACTTGTGATCTCAATCTGTATCAAATAAATAAATAAAATCTTTTAAAAAATTATAAAAAAGATTTTCATATAATTCATTGGTTTGAATGATCTAAGTCATTGAAAGTAAAATATAATTGTATTGAAAGTATACAGAATTTAAAAAAATAAATTATACAGAATTTGAATATATTTCCATCAAAAATGTAAATTAAATGTAAAAATTAAAAATATAGAATTATTATTACATTTTCTAAGCGAGTTATTCTCTTTATACCTGGGACCAAAGTGTAATGACATTTGTGAACAGAAGTTTCAAATAAGTAGAACAGTTTCTCCTCCCCAATTTTCAGCATCCTGTAGACTAACAGTAGCTTAGATGATATTAAACATGAAATTAAGTACTAATCAGTCTGAGGTTCCACATATGTGCTGACCTAGCAAATGCACCATTTATTAAAAGAAGATTTTATTTATTTAAGGGCAGGGGGAAGCATGAGTGGGGGGATGGTGGCAGAGGCAGATGGACAAGCAGACTCCCTGCTGAGCACAGAGCTGATCATGGGGGTCAGTCCTGGGGACCCTGAGATCATGACCTGAGCTAAATCAGACGCTTAACCGACTGAGGCACCCTACCCTTTCTTTTTTCTTTTTTTAAGATCCATTTATTTATTTTAGAGAGAGAGGGCACATGTGGGGGAGAGGCAGAAAGAGAGGGAGAAGGAGAGAAGCAGACTCTCCACTAAGCATGGAGCTCAAGGCCAGGCTGAGATGGGCCACCAACCTGAGATCACGACCTGAGCTGATATCAAGAGTCCCATGACCCATTGACTAAGCCACCCAGCGGCCCCAGCAGACACACTTTTTTAATTGTTCTCACTCCCCCTTCCTTCACTTCCATGAGAAACTAATGCCAGCATTACACAGAATACATGAACGCTTGTCGATTCATAACTGCGTAGGTAAAACAATGTAAGAGGATTTAAATTATTACTGAGTTGGAATTTTTCAAAAGACACATTGTCATGGATTGCTAAACACATTCTAACTCTGCTGGGATCTCCACAAATACACAAGGACACTAGAAACAATGTCACTTCAAAAAAGAAAGCCTGGAAACAAAAAAATAAAGTGCTTACATTTTAAATGGTTGTTTATTCTCCCATTGCCTGTTAAATTGCACACTCATGCAAGATTCAGATGTGAGAGAAAAATTCTGTACTAGTGAGTGGCTGATGGGAAGTTACTGACAGGTGTCTCACTCAGGAGACTTTCTTGTTAGACTCTTTTGTAGCTGTGACCGTCATCATCTTCATAATTGAAAGCTTCGTCCAAGCCGCACCAAGCAGGTGCCTGCCACCTCTCTCATTTTTACTTAGCACCAGCACTCAAATCTGAACACAGACCGACCTGATCAAATACAATGTCAACAAAATAAAACTATTAAAAAAAAAAAACCCAGCATTAAATTCTTAGAATTTGAAAATGCCAATAGTAAATTGTGATGCCATTGAAAAACATATATAGTTAAGAAACTAGAAATAGGCCCCCGAATTCAGAAAAGAGGATCATAGGATGAATTAGTGAAATCAATAAGGACCGGTATACATTTATTATTAATATATTTTCATTCATTCATTCATTCATTCCACAAGTGCTTACTGAGTGCATGCTATGTGTTAAGCTTAGCCACTGAATTCAACACATAGGCCCCGGGTCACCTTTGTTTCTGCAATGAGACAAAAACAATGTTAGCTGTACATGGTGTTTAATAAATATTAGAGGCTCAATAAAAATCAGACATTACAGTTCTAATGTTGGAAAGAGGACAAGTGAAGTTTGTTTTATAACTGGCTAGAGGGCGCCTGGGTGGCTCAATCGTTAAGCAGCTGCCTTCATCTCAGGTCACAATCCCAGAGACCCAGGATCAAGCCCTACATCAGGCTCCCTGCTCGGCAGGAAGCCTGCTTCCCCCTTTCTCACTTCCTCTGCTTGTGTTCTCTCTCTCGCTGTGTTTCTCTCTGTCATATAAATAAATAAAATCTTTAAAAAATAAAATAAAAGATAGCTGGCTAGAAATTGAGAAAAACAATGAAGTTAGAGGCACTCCTTATGAAGGACATCAAAAACTTGAGAAGAATTTATTGAAGTGTAAACACTGTATGAAAACCACAAAATAAGGGACCTCTGAGTGGCTCAGTTGGTTGAGCATCTGACTCCTGATTTCAGCTCAAGTCAGAATCTCAGGGCTCTGGGCTCAGTGTGGAGTCTGCTAGTCTCCCTCCCTTTTCTCCCCGCCTCCCACTCTCTCCCTCTGTCAAATAAATAAAATCTTAAAAAAAAAAAAAAAAAAAAAAAAGACAAGAAAAGAAAAGCACAAAGCAACCACGTTGTTATTAGATCTATGAAAGATGAATGTCCTCAGTACTGAAGTAATGAAGTCACAAAGGGGAAAAGGAAAATGGATGAATCTTAATATTTAAATGTTTTTAAATTTCATACCAAAACAATACAGCAGACAAGGGGAAACATTTTGATTCCCTATGATTGATAAGAGTTAAAAATCTGGAGAAAGTATTTCAACATATAACCAAATCACGATGACTTCAATAAATAAGCAGGCTCAGAGGTTGTGGTGGATATTTGGATTTTTCTGACAACTGTAATAGACTGAACAACGGCCCCTCCAAAGATAGCCACATCTATATCCCAGAACCTAGAAATACATTACAATACATGACAGAGGAATAAAATTTGCTAATTAACTGACCTTAAAATGAGATGATGCTGGATTATGCAGACAGGCGCCATATAATCACAAGGGTCCTTAAAGATGGGAGAGAGATGTGGATATTCAGGATGCTGTGTTATGAGAAGGCTCTGCATCCATTATTACTGGTTTTGAAGATGGAAAGAGAGAGCCACAAGCCAAGGAAAGCAGACAGGGAAAGGCCAGGAAACAGATTCTAGAGCCTAGAGCCTACTAGAGCCTCCAGAAAGGAATGCAGCCCCACTAACACCAACATTTCAGCCACTGAGATATGCATCTGACTTCTAATTTTCAGAACTGTAAGAGAATAAAATTGTGTTGCTTTCAGCCATAAGTTTATGGTAACGTGCCAAGGCAGCAAAAGAAAACTGATAGAGCCAACCAGAGTTTTTTTTAACCCTGTTCCTATGTTTGCAAAACCCACCACCGCTTGAAGCAGAACCCTCCCGTCTACAGAGAATTAGGGTGCCTTTTCCCAGCAATGAAGGCAACTGCACAACTCAGAACTGGAAGCTGGAGATGGGAGGGAGGGGAGCCTGTGCGGGATATCCGTCGTGCAAGGCGGCAGGCCGGCATTCTGGAGGCCATGTGGCCATGGTGCCTACAGGTCCCTGCCCATCAGAAAGCTGAAGGAGCCCATCCTGCAGCAGGATTTTGGGCTTCACTCCCGCCTGTAGAAACCCTCAGCCTGGTGCTCTGCCCTCCTGGAGATTCTGGGGCCCTTCTTAAGTTCCTTTTCTATTAAACTAGCCAGAGTTGGTTTTTGTAGCTTGTGGCCCAGAAGCCTTGGTGATCCAGGTATGAACAAATAATTTACTCAAAAGGAAAAAGAAATGTCAAACACAGGAGAGCAAGTTTACCCTAGCTGGGAGTCCAAGGAACTCAAAGCAAGCTGAGATGCTATATTACACTGACAAATAAAAACAATCATTTTTGTGTGTGTGTGGCAAGACTGTTACCCTTATTTACAGCTAGTAACTAAGTGGGTAGATGGTTTAGAAAAGGGTAATAGAAAATGAAGCAAAATCTGTAAATATGTTCTGAGCAATTCCTAAGAAAATGGGGCAAGGTGTGTGGTAGGATGAAGCTTAATTTTTTTGTGTGTTTTTCATGGGAGGGATTATTGATATTGTATTAAACTGTGTTGGGTTGTGGATAAAATTTGCATTAGGACCCCAGATCTTAAGAAGTAGAGGAACAGAGACCTAATCCCAATTTCTTGAAATGTAAAGTTAATAAAGCTGTCAGTATGGTTGAGATCAAGGCTCTGAGCTGGAAACAGCAATGAATTCCACAAAGTGGAGGGAGGCCAGCTTCAGAGGTCTGTACACTGACCAGGGGAGGTAATTACAGGGCAATATGGTCTGTGAAGTGGCCTTACCTAGATGGGGTTAATGCCCTAGAAGAGTGCCCTGGAAAGAATCAAGTCAGAGCTGTAATTTTAGGAACACAAGTCTCTTTGATGGGAGTGATCTGATTGCTAAATGCCCAGAATTTGATGAATATTTTCATAACTGATGGTACACTGATCCAATGGAAAATAATATATCGTTCCCGAAATAAGGATCACAAAGTGTATCAGGGCGCCTGGGTGGCCCTGTCCGTTGAGCGTCTAACTCTTATTTCGGTTCGGGTCATAATCTCGGGGTGATGAGATAGAGGGGCTCTGTACTCAGTGGGGAGTGAGTCTGCCCCTCCCCCTGTTCATGCGCCCTGCCCACCCCCCAAAATAAATAAATAAATCTTAAAGAAAAGGATCACGAAGTATAGCAACATAACAACATGTGACATAAGTTTAAGAGAAAACACTATAGAGAATAAGTACATGTGATGCTTAACTGTGTGGAATTTTATGCATGTGGGGACAACACCCAAGGAGTAAGATGGACAGTGGGGAGAATAACGAGAAAGGACAGAAGTCAGAGAACAAAGGGGCCCTGGGACCAAACACCGAGCTGGGATGCATCTCAGCTGGAGTCCATCAGTTCTCATAACTTGTCTTCACCTCTTTCAGCTATGGAGGAAATTTAAGAAGCCTGCCCACATGGACTCTGAGCTAATCTTTTTCCTTTCCTTTTCTTTTTTTGAAACACCAAACGGGCCTGGGCTCTAATGTGGAGCCATGATTTATTTGGCCACCTTTCTGAGGCTACAGAGTACTCAGCTGGTTGTAGGATCCTTCCACCCTTTCCTCCCTCTTTCTTCTTCCCTTATTGTGCCCCCATGTCCTCTATCTGACCTTAAATCTTATCCAGAAAGGATTAAGCACATGGACAGTCCAGATCTGGGCAGCTACAGACACGTAAGCCTGAATCAGCCAGCAACCACCCTCCAGTTACGTTGCACCTGGCTCTGAGAACAACCTTGCTGTTCGCACACTAAACTCAAGAGGAACATGGGTCCAGAGGAGCCCGTGAAGAGCTGAGAATCCAGGCTTGTGTGGCAGTTAAGTGGACTGACGCTAAAAGCCCACTTGTAGGGGGATGGTTTATGTGCACAAGATCCCTTTTCCCTCCCCTGGCTGGCGCTGGGTCCATGACAGTTGTCTCAGTCTACAACCTGGGCGAGCCACATCAGGAGGACCGTCAGTCTGGAAAAGCACGTCAGAATTCGGAACCCCAGCTGCCGTTTACATAAGCACTTAACTCTCGAAGCCTTCCTTTCCCCCACTGTACAATCAGGACAAGCAACAGTGCCTCCACAGAGTTGTCCTGCGGATTCCAAGAGGTAGCTCAAGTGCTTAGCATGCTACCCCATATCCGCTATTGTCCTTTTTAAGACAAAAAGGTGAAACAGGTGAGACCAGATGTTCAGAGTCTTGTACCTAAATCACTGGCGGGTTTTCCCAACAAATTGTTCTGGCACATTCAGATCCAGCTTGCGCCCCTCATTTCTTGGTAAAGACCAGCTCCTTTTTTCTATGGGGTATATTCACATGCACACCCCACTCCCACATGCCTGGGCTGGCCATGCAGGATGCCACTGAGATCTTGGGCAAACACTCTTCCTAGAAGTTGAAGATTACAACTCAGCTGGAATGGGATGAGGTAGGGGGAGGGGGGCCGGGGGGGGGGAGGGAACGTGTCAATCACAACGTCAGCCAGACCTTGTCAGAGCTCCAGAACACTCTGAAACACTGTGGTCTTGGTTTCTACCAGCTCCAGCTTGGCTCACTGCCTTCAGTTCCCTGCAGTGACACTTGTGGTCAAGCTGCAACAAAACCTCACCTGGCAACAAGCACCTACCTCACGGGGTCACCATGAGGTTCCATGGGCTGTCACAGGTGAAGTGCCATGGGCAGCTGCTGATGCTTACAGTAAGAGCTCAGCAAGTGCAGGCTCTCTCTCAGTCCCAGCCAGTGCAGAAATGGCGATTCCTCTTGGTTGGGCCCCAAGGGCTATGAAGAGAGCCACGGGGTGGAACACAGGTCTTTTGCGGTCCCGACTCCCAAGGGTCCAAGATGCAAAGGGGAGCCATGTGGTTATATTCCCACAGCTGGGCTGCTTCCCCGAGAGGCAACCATTACAGAGAAATGACAAAAATGCCAAGTGTCACAATTAAAAAGATAACATAAGGACCAGTTCATTTTTGCAGGCTGTTCTCCTATGGAATTTAAATCCTTTCCCCGCCTAACTGAGGAATGCCAGACATTCTACCTTCTCTCTTTTCCAGAGACCCAGGAAAGTGGTACATACTTCTACCAAGCCCTCATACACTAGACTAGCAAATGGCTTCCCCTGGACCTGCCTCAGCACTCCCAACTCAGTCACATGAGAGACCTTTGGCCTTTTAAGTCATGAACACTCTGGGTAATCCTACCTCCTGTCAATGAAGAGGACTTGGTAAGAAACAGTGCTGAGTGACAGGAGCTGTTCATGGAAGGGAGGACCACCCCAGGGCACTGTGCACCCACATGGATTGTATCTTGGCCAAATGATGTTCTGATCATTAACTGAGGCATTCAGGACTCCCCAGATACATAATGAGCTCCTTCTGGAGAACTGTATTTCAAAAGAAAAAATTCAATTCCTTATACAAGTATTCAGTAACTTCATAAATTTATAGCATCCCATTAGCTGCTTTGATGCTATGTCTAAAGCACCCCTCCAGTGACTGCTGGACAAGGGAACCCCACAGATAGTAGCAAGTGGGACCAGAACCGTATAGGCTCTTCCGACTCATTAACCAGCATCTGCTCTCTGAAGCCAGGTACACCCCAAAGAAGCACCTCAAAGGGAAAACCCAGTAGCAGTATCAAAACAGGCAGTCAGAGGCAACCCTGAATACATTCACAAATGTGCTTTAAAACACAGAGTGGGGCACCTGGGTGACTCAGTCGGTTGGGCGTCTGACTGTAGATTTTGGCTCAGGTCATGATCTTGGGTGATCAGAGATCAGGCCCCACATTTGGCTCCAAGCTCTGTGTGGAGCCTGCTTAAGATTCTCTCTCTCCTAAATCAGACAACACTAGACTAGACTAGACTAGACTAGAACAGAATAAAATACAAAGAGCTCAAACCTAACTTCAAGAAGAGATCCTTCTAGAATCACCATTTCTCCTTTTCAGAGAAAACATGACCATTTCTCAAACCCCACCCCTTTTGGAGGCTACACTTTCAGGTAGAGATATGCAGCATGTGGAGGAGCTAGGTAGAAGGTGGGATTCCATCAAAGCCACCACTCTCCCTCACCCAAGCCACCCTTTGATGTTATTTTTTGACATGTTTTTCTTAATCATATGCTGTGAGGGACATTGAGGGTCCAACTACCCACGTTCCTTCTCTAATGACCTGTGGTTTGGATAGGCCAGGAGGGCACCCTGGTTGCCTGAGGTGACTTCTCTTGTGGGAGGTATGATTTGGGATTGAATGCAATACCTAAATCAATCCATTCAGAGTGAAAGTTGGGGCTCTGTTTTGTTTAGGAGAAGAGGAGCCTCGCCTGGCCTCCTGGACATGAACAAGGACCCTGAATCTTTTAAGCTCCCCAAGGGCTGCTAGCCAGTGCAGCCGGCACTTAGTAGGAGCTTTGCAAAGGCGAGGAGGGAGAACTACTGGACATTCAGCTGGACAGCGAAGGAGCCCTGACTTCAAACTGTCTGGGCTCAGAGCCCATGCTCTTTACCCAGAGGAGCAGAGGCCAGCAAGCAGGATGAAGTAATCAAATCACATGCGCCCAGGAAAGACAGGGGCAGAGGTGGGCCAGCCGGGGAGCAGATGGCAGCAGGAAAGGGCCAGCCCGCCATACAGCAGCCACGCTGGTTCTGATGCACGCTGGAGCCGGCCACTGTGATGGAGTCGGAGGGACCTTTCCCTGAGCGAGGCCCTGAGTAGATGAAAACCTTGACAGACTGTTTCCTTCACCAAACCGAAGCTTGAACAGCAAACTGGAAACAATTCACTGTGACCAGGGGACTAAAATGGTGACTGGAAACGGAGTCGCCTCTCCAGGGAGGATGCTGTGAGCCCAGGCTGGCTCCGGCTTGGCCTCCGGCAGCGGCGAGAAAGCTCCCCGGTTCCCTCCCGCCGCCGCCGCCGGGGCTGCGGAATGCAGGATGCCCCACCCCGCCCAGAGAGCCCCCGGGGCGGAGCGGGGGACTGAGGCCAGAGAAAATTCTCTTCGCCTTCAAAGAGGCGGTTTCAGAACCCCCGCTGCTCTTCTGCCTCCTCCAGCCCACTCCCAGACACAATGCCGCCCCCCCTCCGCCCCGCCCCAGCGTGGTAAACAGCCAAAGGGACAAGTGAAGGCCAACTGGACGCTGGCGCCAGCCCACACAAGGCTGGCGGCCCTGACGTGGCTGTCCTGCAGGCTGTGCGCGGCCTCGGCCTCCCCGAAGAGAACCCGGCTGCTCGCGGGGCAGACGTGGGCCTGTGGGTGCAGGCCAGGGGTCCGCTTCCTGCTGACAGCCCGGGGAGCTGGGAACACTAACCCCATGTGCCCTAAGAACCCCGGGCATTCCTGAGAAGTGTCTTCCAAGCGCCCCTGCAGAGCCAAAAATGAGGCCTTAATGTCATACCACATACTGGGGCGCACGCTCACTGCCTCTTCCCAAAGAGGCCAGTCCCCGGCAGGCTCCGGGCTGCCGCTGCTTCCCCAGCCCAGTCAGCACACCCGCAACAGCACCAACTGCACGGAGAGAAGCACGCACTTCTCACCTGTCTGGTTCCCACTTGAAAATGACAGGAGTGGGGAGCTCCCTCCAGTTCCACTTCCGGAACCCCTTCTTGCAGAAGAAGGCTGATCTTCTACTCAAAAAAGCATTCAAGGGGCGCCTGCGTGGCTCAGCCCTTAACTATCTGCCTTTGGCTCAAGTCATGATCCTGTAGTCTGGGGAGAAAGCCTGCTTCTCCCTCTCCCACTCCCCCTGCTTGTGTTCTCTCTCTAGCTGTGTTTCTCTCTATCAAATAAATAAATGAAATCTTAAAAAAAAAAAAAAAGGCATGCAAAGTTCCAAACAGGAGGTAACATTCTTTCTTACAGTCAAGCCAGTTGCTTTTTTTTTTTTTTTTAACTTGAAAAACTCCTTTTTCTAGAGTAGCCTGTGTTTTACTGGGTCTACATACCTTGAAAAACTCCGGACTCACATTTATGTCTCCCTTGGGAAATCTTGATTCAGTCCTGAGAGGCGACGAGAGAGCACTTCGAGAGAGCACTTCGCTTTAAGTGCCTGACTCAGAGAACTGGCCAAAAATAAGGGGAGGCGACGGTGGCAAGAAGAGGAAACGCACTTAGAGCCACACACAACCGGGAGCGTGTTCCAGACAACCAAACACCCTGGGCATAGGACCACCCTCCCCCAAGTATCCTTTGCCCAGACATTGTGCATACAGTTAAACGACCCTAACCTACGGGTGAGAGGTGTGGGTGGTACTGGGAGGGCAAATGCAAATTGTTTTAAAAATTGTTCTCCACATACCTGGACATATTCTCCCCCACAGAGATAACGATTTATGCTCACAACAAAAGCCTCACATAAATGGTTAGCACAGCTCTACTCAATACTCTCAAACTGGAAACTACCCCAATGTCCTTCAGTAAGTGAATTCACAAACTGCTGTACGCCCGCACCGTGGACTAATTACCCAGGGACACAACAGGCTAGGGGTACGTCCGCACCGTGGACTACTTACTCAGGAACACAACAGAACAGACTAGGGATTCCCACGACAAGCTGGAAGAATTTCCAGAGAATTATGCTGAATGGAAAAAGAAGCCAATTCTAAATGGTCACATCTTGCGAGATTCCAGGTATACATTTCTGAAATGACAAATGTTTCACGTCACAGACTGGTGGTTGCTGGGAAGGTGTGGCAGTAACAGGCAGAGGAGGGATCCCACAGCTATGGAAATGTCAATACTCTGTGATACTGTACTCCATTTCTGCAAGACGTTACCACTGTGGAACACAGTGAAAGAGTACCGAGTTATTTTACAACCACATGTGAATCAATCTATAATTATTATAATGTAAAAAAGTTTGACCCAAAACAAACCACCCCAAAACTGTTCTAATTTTATTGATGGTGGTATTAGTATCACTCTTCTGAGTTTATGTGTGTAATAAAGCATAGGAGTTACTATTGGGTATTCTAATTTTGTGCCCCCTGATATTTGAGTGCTGATTCTGGGTGGAAAAGATTGTGACATAATATAGGAAATGTTAAGTAAAAAAACCCTGCAATCCTGAATTGCTGTATAAATTCATGAATTATTTGTATCTACCGATTTGCATAGAAAAAAGGACCAACTCAGTAGCAATGAGCATTTCTTTTTTTCTTTTTAAGATTTTATTTATTTATTTGACAGAGAGAAACACAGCCAGAGAGGGAACACAAGCAGGCGGAGTGAGAGAGGGAGAAGCAGGCTTCCCGCCAATCAGGGAACCCGATGTGGGGCTCGATCCCAGGTCTCCGGGATCATGACCCGAGCCGAAGGCAATGGCTCAACCAACTGAGCCACCCAGGCGCCCCGCAATGAGCATTTCTAAGACATAAATGATGGTTTTGAAATATCATTTTCCAATAAAAGAAACCAGGGTTTCTTAGAGACTTCTGATTGCTCCTCTCGGGACAAGATGTGTACTGAATGAACCTGGGACAGCTTGTCATGCCAGAGAGGGAGGAAAGTTATCAATGATTACTAGCGTTCTACCAAAAGGACTCAGAAGCCAATCTGAATGGGCTTCTAACAGCTAAAGATGGGGCATGTTTCAGTTTCAAGAATAATAATTTCATCAATGGTAAATGTTGGGAAGTGGAAAGCGAAAGGCTTCACTAGGACTCTCAAAGGCAAGAGAAACCTTTAACTTTGATGGACAGGTTTTTTTTTGTTTTTTTGTTCTTTTTTTTAATGGCTTTTTTGGGTATGGGTCATGCTTAGAAAAGTCAGCTTAAATAGTGGGAACAACTCAAGCTTTTATCCTACCTTTCCTGCATGAATTCTACCACTACACCAAGGAAAATATTCAAGTATTCCAACTGAAAAATGTAAATAATATATCCAGAGGTTAAGTACATTAAGGACCCTCAATACACAACCAATCCTAGCAGTGCCAAACACCTGGTAGGTGACAATGGGTGACACGCATTGTTAGGTAACACTGTTAGGTAACTAGGTAACACCACCTAGTCTGATACACTCTATTTCATCCATTGAAGAACATGAGCTGAAAGGAGCATCATCACTCCAAGTGCCTCCAAGAAAATACAACCCTGAGGTGCTGTCAATTGAGAATGCATTCCAACTTCAGTGATGTTCAAGACAAGTGTCCCTTAATTAATCAGTACCCATTTTATATCCTGACAGTTTTACTGCTTCTCACTTCTCAGATGTACAGAGGACAGTATTATCACCCATCCTAATCACTAAGCATTAAAATAGCACACCAGAGCAATAAAAATGTGCACAGTCCTCAAAGTACTAAATAGTATATAGGATTTTTTTTAAACCCCATTTACCATGATAGGATTGACAATGATGCTGTATGGCCTGTAGCTTCATCCAGTGAATGTGTCTTGTTGGGATTTTCTCATGGCATCTGTTGACCTCAGCCCCTGAAGATCCAAAGAAGCCAGTCTTCTGCTGTGGCTTTTCTTCCACTGCCCATTATCTTCCCCTTTCAGGTTGCAGGGGAGCCTCAGCAAGTGCAGTAAGGGAGAGCAAATACCCCCAAACCCAAGTTGCATAATCAGGGATCTGAGAGTCTCTGGAACTATGTGCAAAATATTCCATGCATATGTACCTCTTTATGGGACTCTGGAATTGATTATTTTCCTTTTGAGTGTGTCTTGCCTGCCACCTGGCTGGCTTTGCACAGAGTAGGATGTTGTCAATCGTGATTCCTTTCCAAGATGCTTTTTCTTAAGGAAACATTTTGGTGAGAGGTTGAAAGGTGTTTCCAACCTTATGGAAGGCAAGAAAGGGCAAAGGCATGTCACACGAAGATAAATGGCCTTGGGTACATCAGAGAAGAAGGGGTGAGAGATGGCAAGGTCTTGTTTCTGGGGTTACAGAGAGCTCCAATGCCAGTCAACTGTGGAGCCCAGGGCTGACATCGCAGTAGACATATGCCTTTGTGGAACAGCTTACTGAAAACCCCTAATACTAGCATCCCGTGCTGCTATGTTTAAGAAAATATGCAAATGACCTGGAGTCAAGGTACCCAGATAAAAAAAGGACACGTGTAACATGCATATCTAACCCGTGATCCTATGCTGTTATCGCTAAATGGACCCATGGGCCAAATCTGACCAGCCATATTTTTTTGTATGATCTGTATACAAAATATTGAGATCTAATATTGAGATTTAACATTAAAAAAATTTTTTTTTGATGTAAAATACAGCATGTGAAGATTGCATAACCATAAAGCTTTATTGGAACACAGTCATGCCCCTTCCTTCACGGATCATCAATGGCTGCCTCTGGATTCCATGATAAGCATGTTCCACAGAGTCTAGCCCACAAAGCCTAAAATATTTGTCATCTCTGGTCCTTTACATAAAAAGTTTGCCAAGGCCTTCCTCAGCACTCAGGCTTAACAAATTCTCTCTTAACCTTTTCATAAATAAAAGATAAAATCTGGATGGGTAGCTGCAAAACATCTCGTGTTTATTATTCTGTTTGCTGTAGTTTTCAAAGCTGGTGCACCACACACACGCACAAGAACACAAAACAGGAACTTGCATGGATGGTCTAATGTTTCCCACTTGCTATTTCTGGCTTTGCAGTTTCCCTACATGGCATGCACGCAGGAGAGAAAAGAAAACAATTAGCCGCTGTGGTAGATTTAAAAGCATTTAATGACATAGCATATATTTAACAGGGCAAAAGTTGAGAGGTACAGGTCAAACGACTGAGCGCCAGGCCTGAGCGACCACCTCTCTGCTCAGGCCCAGCCTCTGGAGTTCATTCCTATCGATGCCATTTTGATTGTGCAGTAAGATGAAAATTTGTCATTACAATCGTTACAGTGACAAAGAAATGCACACTATGTATCAAATAGCAAGGTAATGAAGCAAATTATAACACAGTGTGGCAACGCACGAGCAAGTAACCATTAGAGTAACATTACTTTGTCCAGTAAATGCTTCAGTTCCACTTGTACACTTACCAATGATTTAAAGGGTTTATTATACATCTAGTTTTATTATACTTTGTACTAGAATTATCTCAAACATACAATATAATGTATTTCGGCAAAAAAAAAAAATTTGAAATTACAGATTATTTAAAACAGTATCAGTTTCTATTCCTTCTCGTATACCGGTATACCGACATTCTGAACTGTCCCTGCAGGTGATGCAGAAAAGCCACATGTCAGGTGTGAGTAAGTGATGCCAGATACAAACGGTTTGGTCTGTAGATTTAATATGGAGCTGCACTGTGGCTGCAGCGAGATCCTAATACACGATCTGCTTAATCAACGTTAGACCCATCATGGGCACTTCTAATAGTTGAGACTCAAGGTAACCATTAGAAATAAATGGAAGAGAATGGTGTCAGGGAATTGGTACATTTTGTCTCTGGTGAGCACAGGAAATATTGTTTAAGCACCGCTGCCTTGCATACCAACAGCACTAGAGGCGGGTTATTTCCAACGCAGCCTCACAAAATTGAGGAACAGTTTAAATATTGAGATCTAATCTATATAATTTCATTAAAAAAAATCTGGTCTTCCTCTGCACCTCAAACTTTTGTAACTTGGAGATAAAGTTTTTAGGTGTATTTCCCCCACCCCCCCAGAAATGCTCTATAAATTAAAAAAAAAAATCAACCACATTGAAGAACATTAGGCACAGAGAGTAATGTGTTGGTTCTGAGCTTGCATGCTGGAGTTTCACTGAAAAGATAAGAGAAGGGCAGGAGATGAAGGAAAGGAGTTCATTTCTTTTTGCCAAAAATGCTGAACCGCTTCTCCTTGTCTTTCTCTTTGTCCTTCTCCCGCTTGCCGGGGCTAGACTCGCTGGTGATGGTGACGACGCTGGTGGGCAAGGTCTGTGCCCGGCTGGATGCTGGCGTACTCTGGGTGCTGGCAGACACCTCATGTTTGTCGGAGGAGATGGCGGAGGAGATGGCCTGGATCCATGTGTTCATTTCCTCCTGGATAAAGGACCACAGGTGAGACTCAGTCAAGAGGGATGGGCTCAAAACACTCACTGCACTTGCCCAAACATATGCACCTCTGTCAGTCGGAAAGCTTGGGAACAGTGTATCTAGCCCACGGGGGCATCTGGCTAAATGAGGGGCAAGCAGTTCCCAAATGACCCTTAGCAGAGTGAACGTGGTTCAACTCCCACAAGAGTTTGGTTTCAAGACCTGAAAGTCACCAATCTAGTATCTAGTATGTGGTCCTGCAAACTTGGAAGAATGAGAAGATGGGTCTCCACTGGTGGGATGCACCCTTTCTCACTTTTCTTAAAACACTGAAGTAGATCTGATATATAACCCTGCATAAATTTTGTAGAATTTGGTCTTTCAAATCCAAAGCATTACATACATCACTTTCTCATCAGCAGACCCTCTCTCCTTGCAAGAAGTACCGTGAAATGATTGCTTTTTTTTTTTTTTTTTTTAATGGTTGCTTAAAGACAGCAGAGTGTTGCAGGGAGGCCCTAACGACTTCAGGATCCATCTCCTGTCCTGGGACCACCCCACTGTGCCTCATCCATTGCGAGGGGTGGGAAAGTTTTCCTTCATCACCTTCAGGGTCCTTGCATCAGCCTTCCTGACACACCAGAGAGACAGTGAGATGTCATTCTGCCTCCTAGCAATGAAAGAACCGAACACCTTCCAGTTGTTAGTGACTGAGGAGACCGATAACAGAAGCCATGGCTGTTCATTACTTATATATGGAACACCATAAAATAAAGTCTATCATGCCAATAAATACTTGCAAATGTCCAAGTATTCAGAGAAATGAATCTTAAAACTTACATCATCTTTGGCTTGGAAGAGGTACTCATTGCCATCATTTAGTCTGTAAGTTAAAGGAAGAAAGTCAGTCACAATTTGACTTAGGAAGAAACAAAACCCTCAAATGCCCAAAACCTAAGTGGGACATAAGCAGGCTGGGTAATCCTACCAGAAATGCCCATTGGAGCTCTGCATATATCACCATCTGTGCCTGGGGTGTACTATTGGGCCAGTATAATATACACAAAAACTTAATGTTTCAATCCACTGGAAGGATCAAAAATGTCCCAAACATATCAATATCTGGCTTTGCTGTGGCAGAGGTCACTTGAACGTCAAATCAATGCTCTAAACTGAATTCAAAATATAACGCTTTAAAAATGATGAATCCTGGGGTGCCCGAGTGGATTAGTATGTTACGCATCTGCCTTTGGCTCAAATTATGATCCCAGGGTCCTGGGATCAAGCCCCATGTCGGGCTCCCGACTCAGCAGGAATCTGTTGCTCCCTCTCCCACTTCCCCAGCTTGTGTTCTCTCTGTCAAATAAACAAAATCTTAAAAAAAAAAAAAAAAAAAAAGATGAGTCTTCAGGTCATGATCCCAGGATCCTGGGTCAGCAGGAAGTCTGCTTCTCCCTTTCCCTCTCCCCCACTTGTGTTCTCTCAAATAAATAAAGTCTTTTAAAAAATAATAAAACATAACAATAAAAATGATAAGTCTTTTTACTACATAATCCTCAAGGGAACAATCTGACAAGAAGACGTTAACAAGTGTAAACAAGTGTACTTATGCATCCAACAGGGCAGCACCCAAATACATAAAGCAGCACAACAAGGAAGTAATCAATAGTAATACAGTAACAGTAGGGGACTGTAACACCCCACTTGTTCGATGGACACATCATCCAAACCAAATCAATAAGGAAACTGGTTTTGATGACACATTAGGCCAGATGGATCTAACAGATATATTCAGAACATTGCATCCTGAAACAATGGAATACACATTCTTTTCAGGTGCACATGGAACATTCTCCACAGTAGAGCACATATTCAGCCACAAAACAAGTCTCAACAAATTAAAAAAGATCAAAGTCGTATCGTGCAGCATCATTTCTGACTACAATGTTATGAAACTAGAAATCAACCAGAAGAAAAAATCTAGAAAGAACATAAATACATGGAGATTAAATAAATGGAGATTAAATAATGTGCTACTAAACAATGAATGGGTCAAACAAGAAATTGAAGAGGAAATCAAAACATCCAGGAAGATGGGCGCCTGGGTGGCTCAGTGGGTTAAAGCCTCTGCCTTCGGCTCAGGTCATGATCTCAGGGTCCTGGGATCGAGGCCCATGTCGGGCTCTCTGCTCAGCAAGAAGCCTGCTTCCTCCTCTCTCTCTGCCTGCCTTTCTGCTTACTTGTGATCTCTCACTCTGTCAAATAAATAAATAAAATCTTTAAAAAAAACCCAAAACATCTAGGAAGATAAATGAAAATACCAAGTCTAAAAACTCTGAGATGCAGCAAAAGCTTCTTGTAAGAAGGAAGTTTATAGCAATACAGGACTAACTCAAAAAGCAAGAAAAATCTCAAACAACCTAACCTTACACCTAAAGGAGTAAAAAAAAGGACAAACAAAACCCTAAACCAGTAGAAGGAAAAAAAGATTAGGGCAAAAAGCAAAAAAAAAACCCAAAAAAACAAAAAAACCAAAAAAAAAACCAACTAAAAGAAACAATACGCAGATCAATGAAACCAGGAGCTGGTTTCTCCGAAACATGAAAAAAATTGATAAACCTTTAGCTAGATTCTTTAAAAAGAAAAGATTAAACAAAATCAGAAATGAAAGACAGGAGATGCGACAATAACTGATGCCACAGAAAAACAGGATTTTAAGAGAATATTGTGGAAGCTTACATGCCAACAAATTAGAAGAAATGAACAAATTCCTAAAAGGATACAACCTTCTAAAACTGAATCAGGAAGAAACTACCAGCAAAGAAACTGAGTCCATAATAAAAAAAAAACCCAAACAGAAGGCCAGGACCAGGTGGCTTCACAAGTACTTGACCAACACTTCAAGAAGAGTTAATACCTATTCTTCCCAAACTATTCCAAAAAATAAAAGAGGAAGGAAAGTTTCCAAATTCATTCTATGAAGCCAGCACATCATCCTGATACCAAAACTAGATCAATACACTACAAAAAAGAACTATAGGACAATACCTCTAAGGAACACAGATGCAAAAAATCCTCAACAAAGTATTAGCAAACCAAATCTACAATACATAAAAAAAAATCACCATGATCAAGTGAGATTTATTCCTGGGATGCAAGGGTTCAATATTCAAATCCATCAATGTGACACCTCACATTAAGAGAAAGGACAAAAACTTTATGATCAGAAAAAGCATCTGAAAAAGTACAATTATCTGTTCATGATAAAATCTCTCAATAAAACAGGTTTAGGGGCCCACCTGGCTCAGTCAGTGGGGTGTACAACTCCTGAAATCAGGGTCATGAGTTCAAGCCTCTCCTGGGGCCTACTTAAAAAAACAATACAACAAACTAACAACAACAAAAAAAGTAGGCCTAGAGGGAACAGACATCAACACATTAAAGGCCATCTATGAAAACCCCACAGTTAACATCACCCTCAATGGGGAAAAACTGAGAGCTTTTCCCCTAAGGTCAAGAATAAGACAAGCATGTCTTCTCTTACCACAGCTATTCAACAAAGAACTTGAAGTCCTAGCCACAGCAGTCAGATAACAAAAAGATAAAAGACACCCAAACTGATAAGGAAGAAGTAAAACGGTCACTATTTGCAGATGACAGGATGCTGCACATACAGAAAGCAGTAAAGGCTCCACCAAAAAATTACTAGAGCTGATGAATGAGTTCACTCAGGTTCCTGATATAAAAATCAATACAAAGAAATATGTTGCATTCTTACGTATGAATAATGAAGTAACAGAAACAGAAATTAAGAAAACAGTCCCAAGACGCCTGATCAGCCCAGAAGCTGGAGCACGGGACTGTTGATCTTGTGGCTGTGGGTTCAAACCCCATGTTGGGGGTGGAGATTACTTAAAATAATATCTTAAAAAAAAGTCCTAGGGTGCTCGAGGGGCTCAGTCCTTTAAGCACCTGCCTTTGGCTCAGGTCAGATCCCGGAGTGCTGGGATGAGTCCTGCATCCAGCTCCCTGCTGAGCTAGAGCCTGTTGGAAGGGAGCCTGTTTCTCTCTCTCTCTCTACTTGCCGCTCCCCCTGCTTGTGTGTGCATGTGCTCTCTCTCAAATAAATAAAATCTTAAAAAGTCCCATTTCCAAAACTGCACCAAAAATAATAAAATAGCTAGAAATAAATTTAACCAAGGAGGTAAAAGACTCTGAAAACTACAAGACAACTGATGAAAGAAACTAAAGATGACATAAACAAATGGAAAGATATCCCATGTTGATGGACTGGGAAAACAACTATTAAAATGTCCATAATGCAATCCCTATCAAAATACCAACAGCATTTTTCAAAGAACTAGAACAGACAATCCTAAAATTTGTATGGAACCACAAAAGACCCTTAATAGCCAAAGCTGTCTTGAAAAATAATAAGACAATGGGAGGTATCACAATTCCAGACTTCAAGTAATATTACAGAGCTACAGTAACCAAAACAGTATGGTATGGGCACAAAAAGAGATACACAGATCAATGGCATGGAACAAAAAACCCAGAAATAAATCCGCAATTATACAGTCAATTAGCTTTGATAAGGGAAGCAAAAATATGCAATGGGGGAGTGTCTTAAAAAATGCTGTTGGGAAAATTGGACAATAATGTGCAAAAGAATGAAACTAGACCACTTTCTCACAGCATACACAAAAATAAACTCAAAATGGATTAAGGACTTCAATGAAACCATAAAAATCCTAGAAAAGAACACAGGCAGTACTTTCTCTGGTATTAGGTGTAGCAACAGTTTTCTAGGTATGTCTCCTTAGGCATGGGGAATAAAGGCAAAAATAAACTACTGGGACTTCATCCAAATAAAAAGTCTCTGCATAGCAAAGAAAACAATGAACAGAACTAAAAGACAACCTACTGAATGGGAGAAGACATTTGCAAATGACATATCTAAGAAGGGGTTTGTATACAAAATATAAAACTGAGTGGCACAGTCAGTTAAGCATCTGATTCTTGGTTGCAGCTCAGGCTGTGATCTCAGCGTCATGAGAATGAGCCCACGTCAGGGTCCATGCTGAGCATGGAGTCAGCTTGAGAGTCTCTCTCCCTATCCCTCTGCCCCTCCTGCTCCTGCTCTCTAAGATACATAAATCTTAAATAAATAAATAATGAAAGAACAAAAGGAAGGAAGGAAGGAAGGAAGGAAGGAAGGAAGGAAGGAAGGAAGGACGGACTTCTACAATTCAACACCAAGAAACCCAAACAATCCAATTAAAAAAATGGGCAGAAGACATGGACAGACGTTTCTCTGAAGATGACATGGAGATGGCCAACAGACACATGAAAAGATGCTTAACATCACTCACCATCAGGGAAATGCAAATCAAAGTTACAATGGGATGTCACCACCATACACCTGTCAGAATGTCTAAACTCGTAAACACAAGAAACAAGTGTTGGTGAGGGTGTGAAGAAAAGGAACCCTTGTGCACTGTTGGTGGGAATGCAAACTGGTGCAGCCACAGTGGAAAACAGTATGGAGGTTCCTCAAAAAAAATTAAAACAGAATTACTCTACGATCCAGTAATTGCATTATGGGGTATTTAACCAAAGAAAAAGAAAACATAAATTGAAAAACATCTATGTACCTCTATGTTTACTGAAACATTACTTACAATAGCCAATTTATGAAAGCAACCCAAGAGCCTATCAAAAGATGAACAGATAAAGATGTGGCATCTATGTGTTCACAAACACACATACTGAAGTATTAGCCATAAAAAAGAATGAAATTTTGGCATCTGCAACAGTAAGGATGCATTTACAAAATGCTAAGGGAACTAAGTCAAAGACAAAAACCATAGCATTTCACACACATGTGGAATTTAAGAAACAAATGAACACAGAGAAAAAAAGACAGACAAAAAAATAGACTCAACTATTTTTTGAGATGGACGGATGGGTGAAATAGGTGAAGGGGATTAAGAGGATTGTGATGAGCACCAAGTCATGCATAGAATCATGGAATCACAATACTGTACACTGGAAACTAATAAAATACTGTTATAGTAGAATTGAAGGAAGTATGAGCCCTTCTGAAATTCTGCTACTACAGAGCTGTATCCCCCATATTTACGAGTACCAGAATTTTTAAATAAATATACAGAAAAGGTCTCCTAGAGTTCTCTTCTTACACCGTACAGAGTAAAAGGAAGTGTCCCGCAAGGCCATCCCCAGGATGCTGCAGTCACTGGCTTGGAGGGCTCACTTACTCACTTCACTGTGGAACAGAGGAAGGGGTGTTCCTGGCGGGGAGGAGGGTTAAGTGCCCTCTGCCAAAACCCTGACCCTGTAAAGCTGCATGAAGGAAGAAAAAAAGAGGGAGGCAGCTGGGGAGCCAGGCTGTCTGCACCTTGTTTCGCGCAGTGTGAACAGTTCCAAGTCCTGAAGAGCCTGCCTCTGGTGCTCCTTTAAAGAGCTCAAGAAGTCACTCCTTTGAAACCCTCATTTGCAGTCCGTGGCCTAGCTGAACTGACAGCACACAAAGGTCTCACTGAAGACCAAATCTTTTCAGGTCCCAAAGCAACAGATCAAATTAGTAGTAAACTAATTAATGTTCTAACCATGGACAGGTTTACTTTCCACATTTTTCTAGATGAAACAGCTTTTCCGCACATTTCCAAGTATAAGAACTTCTGAGCCTGGATCTACTCCATGAGGAAGTGTATGTGTTCTACAAGCTAGAGACATGGGGAACTAGATGGTTCCGGAAGCAGCTGGAACATCCACTGGGCAAGCCAGGGGAGCAGAGAGACCCAGGTCCCACACATGCGCTTCCTGTTTATCTCCCTCCAGCTCCAGGATGACTCATTTCACTCAGCTCCAGATAACTTGTGGGCAGAGAATAGCATCTCCTGGTCAGGATAAGCTGCAAAAATGGATAAACTATTTTTCTACACTTCTCTTAAAATGTGAACAGCTCACTTTGTCTTAAGGAACAGTAAATTTCCAGCTTATCGAAACAAAAGCTCATTTTCTTCAAGGCTGAGCTGCACCACTAACCACAGGGAGGCCGTGACAGGCCACTGTCCCTAAAGATCCAAACTGAAACACGGGACAAACTACACAAGCTTTGCTAGTGATGTCTGTAAATGGCAGAGAGCAAGAACCAAATGATCACAGTACCCGCCTGGGAAACCAACTCCGAGAGGGAAAATACACCTACTCTCAGCAACCAAGAAACAGGGCCCCCCTCACCTCAGCTTGAACACGTGTTTCTTCTTTTTGTAATCAAGGGCCACTTCACAGATGGCTTCTTTCAAACTCACAGGGACCTCGCTGTGGTAGGGGATTCCAGAAGCAGCTGTCTTTGCATCTTTATAGAAACCCATTTCTTGGTTATTTATGACACAATAAACATTGTGCCAGGACCTGAGCAGTAAAGAAAGGAATGTCAGGGTTACTCCTGTAAAGAATGAAGAATGTGATAAATAGGCAAACGATCCATACACCATGTGGTGTGACTCCTCGTTAAAATTAAAAGTCTTTCTTAAATTCTGCTAAAACTAAACAAGAGAACAAAATTCCTCCACGGGCTGCTGGGATTGGTGTCCATGTTCCCATAGTGGCAGGTGACTAAGGGCTACTTCTGTCTGAGTGTGGGGAAAAACATGGCACCCTCTTCTATTACATAAAGGTACTCTTGGCTCTGATGGGAAAGATTTTTGTTGGTGTTGGTACTCTTTGCTGTAGTACCCTCTTGTAGTAATGCTGTACAGGGCAGACTCATCTGAAACAGGCCTGTCCTGAAACAGCTAGCTCTTCCACCTCAGTTTTAATCCTGATGGGGCTTGGCAACCTGACAGGAAGACAGATCCAGGACCATTAGCACTGGTAGTACCTTGCAATGAACCAGAGAAAAGACAGCCTTTCCCCCATGATATGGTAAACTGTCATGATATATTGATTTTATCAGAAGACACTGTACTGCCACCTACCTGTATTAACATAAAAATTTATGTTGTACTCAATGTGGATGGTAGCTCTGAGATGGGGATTTCCTGGTCTAATGTACAACCTGTACAACTGTACGTGGTGGTCCCAGGGAGAATGGTTTACTGGTTAAGCACACTGGCTTTGGAATCAGAAACAAATTTCAGCCGGGCTAAATCGTGTACCAGGTTTCTAAAGAGTGAGCTTTTTTAACCACACAGAGTCTCCATTTCCTCACTTATAAAACAGAGGTAATTAAAAGTAGGGCTTATTGGGAGGTAGTGAATATAAACATGGATATAGAGATAAGGCCGGGGAAATGAATGTCTTTAAAAAAAAAAAAAATCCCACAAGGAAGAACACCTCACTTTAGGGGAAATTCTCCAACCTCCATCTAGCACATTTCTTCTCAGTCATGAAGATTACTAAGGCCCCTCTTTGCTATTCCCACCCACACTTAATGAACCTTCTTCCTCTCAGTGAATCAAAAGCACTCTCCCTCCCACTTTCTCCAATGTCAGTCCCAAGAAAAAAGTGACGCCCAGGAAGCTAAGCACAAATGGGACTTCCCAGGCACACACTCCGCAGATTTTTAAAGCAGCAGGCAGGGGCCTGGACCTTGAATGGGCTGACCTCCCATCTCACTGCCTCAGCCTTCACTGCTCTCACCTGCTTGAAGCTTTCTTATTGTGAGCCTCCCACTCGTGCTTCCGATTCAGGAAGCCTTCCATCTGGGCAGAAGGCGTCTCCTGGGTTCTGGCCGGCAAGGTGGCAGCACTCTGGGCCGGGAGGGCAGTCTTGGCTTTGCGGTCCGAGGTGGGGGAGGGGATGGGGCTGGACTCCTTTGAGCTCGTTCTCTGCTCTGCAGCGCCGTTGACCATTTCGCTTGTGTCGCCCGTTTCCGCCATCTAGGGACAGTGGAGAGGCCATTCAGCAGACCCCGTGAGCCACAGGGGCGGCCACATACGCTCCGACTCGCACACATGGCTGTGTATAAATGCCTGGCACAGATCGAGGCAGTACAGTAAAACCGTTGCAACATCCCACAAAGCCAGCTGGACACTGAGGGCATTAGAAGGTGGGAAGGGATTAATGCCCACCCGCTTACGGGGAAATGAGAAAAGCAAAACGCCAGGATGAGTTTTACTGCACTCTGTTCCTCGGATCAATCCATTTTCTCTAATGTAACTCAGATCATTTCCTCTTGGGGTTACTTTAAAAACAAAAGGACGACAGTAACAATCACACATATTAAATAGGAGAGAGTGGACGTTATACAGCAGCCACCTCACAACCAAGGACGCCACCAGGAGAGCCGAAAGTTCAAGCGAAAGGGCATTCACAAACAGATGGATAGACAACTCTATCAGAACGACACAGCATTCCCCAGAGTAAGGCAAGTAAAGGCCTCCGGTTTCTGAAAAGGCTCTGTGGCTCTCCTCCCCCGCCCCTCAACACATCGTCATAAACACATGCAGAAATTAGGACGACAGTCATGCATTTCACATCTACCATCCCAGTTAGACTTTGGAACTTAAGAGCTGGAAGGAAATGAGGCAAGTCCACAAACATCAATTTAACCACATCTGCCGGAGTTGTATCGTGAGTGGGTTGTAGTTTGTGTTAAAGGAGCTGGAAAAGCCAATCACAGTCACTCAACACCACACGGCTATTTACCCCCAAACACAGACAGAACCAGGGCCTTCCCCATCACGTGTTGGTCGATCATGGTGCCTTGCTGCACTGAGACGAGAAAGCCCAGACACAGCCAGGCTTCCCGTGGCTCTGACCGGCAGGCTGGAGACGTCTTCGGGAGCTGTTCCTTCCCAAGCTCATTTATATTGTGACCCTCGGGGCTTTTCGGCTTTGGAAATGCAGTAGGGTCTCGGTTCATTATCGCTTTCAGCCTGTGTACCATCAACTGTGTACCATTAAGTGTCGCAGCCCCGGCTGATAACACCCAGGGCTCGGGATTAGCAAGTTACTAAAGCTGGGTGTGGCTGACGCTTTAGTGGATTACAGACAACCTGGACCTCTCGTACACAGACAAACATGGAGGTGTCAATGGCAACGTTCATTAGATACGTCCCCCACCACTGCTGCCCAGAACCAAAATGACAAGTTAGCAGCAACAACTTCAACAGGAGAAATGGAAGAATGACCACCACTGCTTCAACACTCAGATATGTCAACTCTTAAGAATGGGATCACTCATTTAGGCCTTAGCTAAGTGGCGGGGCAGGAGTCAGGAGTTTCTCTTCCATCTACCAAACTATCACTGTCAGCATCAGGACTTATGGTGAGACCAGAGGCTTTGCAATTGAAGGGTGTTTTTGACTGGAACCCTTTACCCACATAGCAATGTGGAAAATGGACTCTTAGGGTGAGGAAGGCACGGGGAAGGGGGGCAGGCATGTGATTATCCTGGTCTCATATGTGACACCCTGGAGATGTGTGCCTATGAGCAATAGGCTATTTCAGTATTTTTCTTTCCTTTCACTTTTAAAGGAGAGATGCAGGAGGGGAAATGACCACCAAAAACAAAACCCTGAGTCCAAAGAAAGTGGGTGGATTTTAAAGTTGACAAATCTGTTCTAGTGTGGAATTTCAGGAAACTTCTGGTGGGAACGAAGTGTGAGTTTGATCTGAAAGGCCTGTGCCAGGTATGAGTCTAGGGAGACACAGGGTTAGTGTGTATAGAAACCAGGTTAAAAAAAAAATTAGTGCTGCAGCGGTGGCTTGGAAACTGCTAGTGACAGCAGTGACCTGGAGGGAGCGGCATCTGCTGAGAACTGGCTAACGGTGATGGCACTGGGTCACACTTCAAGGTGGGCGAAGGCCAGGGAAGCCTCTTCTGGGGGAAATTCTGCAGCAAAAATTTTTTTCTTTAGAGTTAGAAGGAAAGAGAAAACCCCAAACCAGTATGCAGAGATAATTAATGTTTATGCAGATGAATCACTAAACCAAGAAAACAAGGAAAATAAAAGGAACAAAATGATTTTTAATGGACATGTGCTGAAGCATGCCAACAGACAACACACCACTAGAGACAAACATCAAAAGCAAATCATAGTGCTATGATCATACATGTGAATCTCCCCCAACCCCCACCCCACGTTGCTTCTCTTTAGCAATTAGTCCAGAGTGCTTTAGTGGCTGGGTACACTTGAGATCTTTAAATCAGAAGGTGAACATGAATGCAACGTGACAACTAGTAGCACAAGAAACACCTGATTGGTTTTCTACGTGCACGAAGCAACACTATTTTCAAGTTCATTAACTTGAGTCTCTGCACCACAACTCAAAAGAATGAAAAGGCTTTTCCTCTTCCAATCCAATTATAATAATAATAAAAAAAAACTTGTTCTGGCAAGCTACAATTTAAAAATCTAGATAAAAATAGGCATGAGAACAAATGCCAAAAACAACATTGTACTCCTTCTGTGTGCTTATTTTTTTGGTCTTCTGAATACAAAAAGCATAAAATTGGGTATCATTCCAGATAATATAAAATTTAAACATATATATATGGAAACATCACATATATACATATAGATCAATGCAATAGAGTCTGGAGCCAGAAACATGTCAGGGCTCCCTAATGACCAGATAAAGCAGTAGTTTTTTTTTCTAAAATGGATTTTGGTGTGTTTTAAGGCAGAGACCCAATAATGGTGCACACTACCCCCAGAACATAAGAAGCTTGGCATCTATCTATATACCCATCTACGGTCGCAAGTAGATAGATATGTACATAGAAATGAGGAAAAACAAACAAGATGCTATATGATGTTATCCTGACAAAAGAAAAAAAAAAGACATGCATCATGAAATGAAAAGACAAATCAGACTTAACTCATGGAAAACACATATCAAAACAGGTTTCTGATTCCACTAACATCTAAATATGGCAAATGAGCAAGTGACTGTCTCACAAGGCTTGGATGTAGTTTGGATTTGGTTTTGCTCTAACTGTATCAGTACCAGGGAATCACCTCTTTCATAAGTTTTTATTCCTAAGGAACAGAATTTGTTAAAACATTTTCAATCCCTGCTGGTGGTCTGATCAATGCCATCCTAAGACTCCTAATTGGAGAACCCCACAAAAATGTCGTAAGAAAATGTAAAAAAAAAAATGTGAAGATCAGTACGAGCGATACAATGGAGTTTCTGTCTACACAGATGCTACCATTACTTCTGAAGCCGGATGGCGTCCAATGGCTCCTAGGGGTGGTCCACCAAGTTCACTGTTCAAGTAATTAGGATGAACACCAGAATGGCTTTTGTTCTGCTCATTTGAAAAATTTCAAGAGTTTGACACCCTGAAGTCATCAACTGAATGTAGAGGCCCAGAAGTCTGGTAGGCAGGCTTCCAGAACCTGTAGAGGACTGCTGCCCTCTGCCCCACACTGCCATACTGGGTGTCATGGTGGCACTGACAGTGACCAAGACAATGGTGGTGGCAGGGTCAGTGGGCACACTTCACTCCTGAGGCTGGCTATGTTATTTGCAGCAAGTAAGCTCGCAATTTCTCAATTCAGGTCTTGGCAGAAAAAAAATGAGAGAAACTCGTTTGGAAAAAGTAATAAACAATCCAAGGGTCTCAAAATAATTTCAGATTCTGTGCCTAAAATTAAGAGAGCTTCCCAAGTAGATTCAACTCCACCCTCCCACTTTTTTTTTTGTTTTCATAAATAAATGCATCCTTCATGGAATGTGACACGGCTGACTTAAGGTTTTAATCTTAGTGCTGAGAGTCTCCTCCCCTTATACACCAGTCTTTCTAGTTACTATTAAACTAAGGCAGGTTAATGACATCTGGAAAGCGGGGTATGTGTAGCACAGTATTGCACCCTGTTAGTGTAACTGGATGTGTCATACCTGTCGGATTCTAGTTTTCTTCTTCATTTTGCTGTAATCTCATTTACTTTCAATTACTCATGTAAGGCTTTTGCTGTAAAATCTTAATAAAGTAAAAAGCTCACAATAAATAAACAAAAAATAAGTATGTTGCTTTAAGGCAACTGAGCATTCATCAGTTAGAAGACTCAAAATAAACATGAATTAAATGCAAACAAATATGAAACCAAGGAAGCCTATGAATTAAGGAAAATTTTAACACTGTGGGTGAAGTGGAAGCCAAAAGTCAAACCAACGGGATTTGGAAAGAGTGGTTCTTGACAAATGGTAGTGAACTTCACAGTCCGGACCACGGCTGGTCACTGGCTGTCCGTCTGCTATTAAAGTTTTTGTAGTTTTGGTAGGTTTGAGAGCGGTAACTAACCCGTGGAGATCCCTGCTCAGCCGGCAAACCGTTCTGGGAAACTTGCTCTCCTTTTGAAGTATCCCTGTTTGGTAAAGTGGGGAAGGAGGGCAAAGGAGGGAAGAGGAAGAAAAAGAGATAAACAGAGAGGAAGAGGTGAGAACATCACTCAATTTTGTCACAGATCTTCTTTCAGAAAAACATATGTAACCAACCCCCTTTTACGTAACGGAATTTCTTTTCAGGGACTTCCCAAGTGTTCCGAACCACCTCTAGGTCGAGAGTAAGACCACAGACATGCCTTCTCCCCCCAACACAGGCAGCACTGAGGGTTGGCATGAAGCTCTTACCACAGCATAGTAATTAGTTTTTCACAAATAGACAATAATTTGTTCTTTATGTGAAAAACTTTCAAAAAGCATCCCCACATAATCAGTGGCCTGGAATCTGGGTGGTTCATGCCAAACACTTAGTCCCAAGGAAATTCCGCGTGAGTGTGTGCACGTGCGTGCATGTGCCGGCAGTGGAGTGGGGGCTGTCTACATTCCACTGCTGCTACACACCAATGTGACGGTTGACAAGTCCGTGTTCTCCAATTGTCATTCGGGGGTGACTACAAGATTCGAAATACTCTAGGGAATTAACAGGAAGGGCATGTGGAGAGGCCTAGCGTAGCACAAGCTTAGTAAAGATGCGCCCCGAACCTCACTTGCCACTGAAGCTAAGACTTGAGCCGTGCAGGGTGCCCATGACTTACCACTGCTGCTGGGACTCCGTATCCTCAGAAGCCTTCGTGCTCGGTTCAGGAGAGGGCGGCCGCCTCTTCCTCTCCTCTTCCTCTTGCTGTCTGCGCACTTCCAATAACTCCAACTGAGAACAAACATGGTCATATTCAGCAGAACCCCAAACTCTGCCGCTTCTAAGGAAAGGGTTCTTGAGGAACCCAGAAAGCCCTCCTGCCTCAGTTTTCTACCCTGGATCACAGTGGACAAGCAGAAGGTCTAACACCCAGTAAGTTAGCACTGGGATCACAGTGCTATATGCTGCTATAACCCCAAATTACAGGGAAGAGACCCGAGTGACAAAGCAGGTCTACTCCATGGGTTTGTATGCCCCCTGGAACACTGAGTTTCATTTCTAAATGAACCATGCAGTGCTCAATTCTGCTTGGGACGAAAGTACCTGAGCATGAGGGTCCACAGTGGACTTCCCATCAGAGCTCAGACAAACACCACTGAGACAGAGTTGCAATAATTCTCAAGGATGCTTCTTGTGCTGTGGCAGGCATCTATGTTCAGCCCAAACACAAATACACACACAAAAAGCCAGAGTAGTCTAACTGAAACTAAGCCAGTTCACAAGCAGTACGTATGCATTAAAAATACTCTGTTTAGGGGCGCCTGGGTGGCTCAGTTGGTTAAACTACTGCCTTCGGCTCAGGTCATGATCCCGGAGACCTGGGATTGAGCCCCACATCGGGCTCCTGCTCAGCAGGAAGCCTGCTTCTCCTTCTCTCACTCCCCCTGCTTATGTTCCCTCTCTAGCTGTGTTTCTCGCTGTCAAATCAATAAAATCTTAAAAAAAAAATACTGTTTAATACACAAGTATGCAGATATGTTTTAAAGCCCCAGAACTGTAAAAACTGGAAGGAACTCCCATTCTGGTACACCGTGAAGAATCAGCTTTCTACCTGAAGTCCAAGTGTCACAGGAGAGGAAGCAAGTGTGCAAGCCTTACTCTAAAGCTTTAATTTAATGGTGGCAGAAGAAATGATCAGCAATGGGAGAATTCTAAATGGTCTAGGATCCAGCTACTGCTTGATAGAAATTCTAATTCTGAAAATCTGAATTAAACTGTAAGGCTAAGCTCCCCTACAACCAAAGCTTCTATGAGATATTACAGCATATCAAAAGAGAAAAGCAAAACCCAATCAACCAGGACGCCTGGGTGGCTCAGTTGGTTAAGCGACTGCCTTCGGCTCAGGTCATGATCCCGGAGACCCGGGGTCGAGTCCCACATCGGGCTCCCTGCTCGGCGGGAAGCCTGCTTCTCCCTCTCTCACTCCCCTTGCTTGTGTTCCCTCTCTCGCTGTGTTTCTCGCTGTCAAATAAATAAAATCTTTAAAAAAACAAAACAAAAAACAAAACAAAAAAACCCAATCAACCAATTCCCAGGCAGGCAGCTATTATAAAAGTGATCACAAATCTAGGTACGCAAGAAGTAACTGAGGCAGCAGCAGCCTTGATGGTTTCCCCAGGTTCTGTACCAAGAGAACAGCCAATTTCAGGAAGGTCCTCACTGCTTCTAAAAACAGAGTAACAGTATGAACTCTCTGGCCTAGAAGGTGGACAGGAAGAAGCTGCCCAGGAGAACTGAAAGGCTAAGAACCGCCAGCGGCCAGCGGCCACTTACCGTTGTTAGCCTCTCCAGGGCGGAGAACCTCTCATCCCAGGTGGCTGCAGACTTCTCAAAAGCCTCGTGGCGCTTGATGAGCTTCTCCACCTCGTCCACACTCTGGCCTATTTCTCGGCTGGATAGATAGGGCTCCTGTCCAAGCAGCCAGGCCTCCGCCACACTGGCGTCCCGTGAGAACTGGTGGACCTCCAAAACTGCACAAGGTATCGAGAGTGAGTGCAGGCCAGCAGGGGTCCTGGCATCAGGGACGGCGCTACACTCTGGTGGCAGCTGCCCTCACAGCCAGTCTACAGCCTAGATCAGCGATGTCCAGCCTAAGTGTGACGTGGGCTACTTACCCCACTTTAGCTGTTCTAGTAGCCACACAGAAAATAAATAGGTGAAATTTTAAAACAAACAGGTGAAATTAAAAAGTGTATTTTAGATAACCCAATAGATCAAACTATCACTTCGGCATGTAAGCAATATAAAAAAATTGAGATGGAACTTCTGTTTTGAACGTACGGCATACCTGTTTGGACCAGCCACATTTCGTGTTCTTAGGAGCTGCATGTGGACAGTGCAGGCCTAGAAGGTATGCTCTATCTATGCACTCGGCCCTACTTCAGTGAGACAAGCCTCAGGGCCCTGAAGAAATTCAATCTGCATACAACCAGACTACTAGATGAAGCAGGCCTTCATTCATCACCATCCCGACCATCCCTCCTGGGGCTGTAGCTGTAGGTTCTACTCTGAGGGAGCTGGCGGGGGAGGAAAGGGTATGGGGAGCACTCTACAAAGTGGGGACTGCTGTCTCCGTTCTGCTCCCCCACAAGTGAGGAAACACAGCAGGAGGTCCCCGCAGCGAAGGGAGAGGTAGGGTAGAGCTTGGCTTCGCACTGGGGCCAGCATTAATGGTCCCACCACCTCAAGCTGTGATGCTGGGGCCATATAGCTGGGAAGAGGGCTGCATCCCTAGGGGCTGCCAGCTGCCTCTCTTCAACAAGGCCACAAGGAGAAAGAGGGACTCACACTCACCCCTGTCATGTGTGCCCACCATACAACCTAGTGCCAAGTTCACAGTGCGGAGTCATACAGGCTCTGCTCAAGTGAACATGCCCTGGGAATTCTCAAAAATTTATATACCAAATCCTTACCCAAAGAATGGTCAAGAGCAGGATCTCTTTTTCAAAAGAGGGTTCTAACCCAAAAGGGTGAGGTGCCTTCATTAGGCATTTTCAAACCTTTTAGACAAGGGCCCCTGGATTCTGTTTCCAGTGAGCACCCTGGGTATCTGATCACGTGGCTCTATTACACTAACAGAGCAGAGCCCGGAGCCCCACACACAGAATGGCGAAGCACGGTAAACAATGCTGGAGTGTTCATACCCATTGTTACATGCTCTTCCCAAAACTTCATGTTATAAACTCTGTGGTAGCTCACACATTCCTTTATAAAATCAGATTAAAATTAGAATCTACCTCAGCGGGTCCCCTTGGGGAGTAAATACAGAAAAATATATACAACATTTAGAATTTATAGCTCATTGCCAAACCTTCATAGTTGGTAGCTTTTATAAAGTTACCAACCTTCTATTAAGAGCATGATGTGGGACCTAATCAGGCCGCATTTCCACCTTCTTGACTGCAGTAATAATTCCTCTTAAAGATAACTAGAGGAGGAGGGAACTTCAAGTTGGACTCTCCCAGAGGGACACCGAACTGCTATTCCAAGCTGTTCCTGAAGAACATCCAAATCCCACTTACAATACTAAGATCAATCATAGGATAAAAAATAATGCATGTGCCACAGGGAAACACTTAAAAATATTTAGCATGAAATGGTGAACTAAGGCATTAAGAAAGAAGCATTAAGACCTCCAAAAATCATTCTGTGATAATATCACATCAAATCATAGCAGGGAACTAAACTTGGATGTGGTCAATGGACACCCAAAAAGAAAGGAAAGATTAAGCAGGTACTTACTCAGTCTTAACCATTCCCATCGGTCTTCCCATTTGTCAATCATTTCTTTTCTCTTTTCTGTCAGCTGCAGTAACTTTTCCTTGATCTGTGAGAAAAGAAGGATAACAGCGACATCTTTACAGACTGTGTCACATACTCCTAGCCTTCCCCTTGATGGGCCACTTCACACAAGAAAAAATACATTTTCTGTAGAGACCCCTAATAAACCAGAGAGTATCTAAGGACTACTCAAGTCTATTTATGTGCTAGAGAAAAAACATAGCAATGTGCCTTCCAGAAGGGGCTGAGAGGAAACCTGGGCTCTACCCAAAGCTGCTGTCATGAGGTCAACCATGCACCGAGCCCCCTTCAGATTCTGGGGCTCCAGATGGTAAACACACTCAGGAAGAAATGGACAGTAAAAGGGGCAGCGCGTGAACTTTGAGAGAACAGAAAGTTCCCTTCAAGGGGGAGGGTGTTCTCTCATTTATCTCTTTACTACATTATTTACTACACCATTTATCTCTTTACTGCCATCAGCCTAACTTGAATTAGACAGAAAAGGGAAGCCACCCAGGGTGAGTACTGATTGAGGAGATGACACAGAATGGCACTTCAACCTGGGCCTGTAGAAATGGTCTTCTGAGCCTAGAGTGTTCTTACGTTAACTAATCTACACACATGGGAGAGGAGCAAAGAATTTCAAAAATACGTGTAAGCATACATCTATATTTCTCTGTGCATGTCTACAAACACACATGTATATACACTGACAAAGTCCGCTAAGATCTTAAGACTCCCTGCATTCATGCCAGGGCCCTGAAGCGAAGAGCTGTCCTACCTCCTCAGATGCATAGTGCTTTTTCCCCAGCAGGGATTTCCCAAGTTCAATGCAGGTTGTGAAACTGTCATTACGAGCATCAATTTCAGCTTTGATACCTTGATGATTATTCATTAATAGTTCAACCGATGATACATCCCTAAAATTAGACAAATAATACCTCCTTTAGGAGATCAAGCTTTCCAAATAAACATAAAGTTTTCAAAACATGCAATTAATTTGCAAGAAATCATTCAACAGCACCATATGTCTTTCAGGTCTGATTCAGGACCAGCAATGCACCTTTGGAATAAGGCTTCTCTCATTTGCATTTGCGTGTGTGTATGTGTGTGCGTGTGCATGCATGAGCACATACACACTTGGGTAATTTAAAATGGTTGCCAGGCAGGTGCCAGAAAAACCACTGGATCTCTGTTCAAACTTTAACACGCTTACAAGTTAGTGCCAAAGGTTCAGGACACATGTGTTCCAAAGAGCCGCTGATACCCCTCTTACTCAGGCACAAAGAGGTCCACAGAGCCAAAGCCAGCTTGGAAATCAACGACTGCAGAGCTGTGAGAACTTGTCATGAATCAAAACCTGAAGTCCTGATCTGGGAAATACAACTGCTTTTTCTATGTACAGTAATAGAAGCCTTTCCCTCAGTTACAGTGGGGACTGGTGCTGGCCAGGTGCAAGTGGAGGTTGTGTATGTGTCTGCCTGTCATCTCCTAGCTGCTCTTCACTGCCTTGCAGCAAACACGGCCAGACAGGAGATACGGAGTAAATATTAGATAATCATCTCAAGACACCATTTAAGCAGATAGTGAGGGTAAGAGACACCTGTGGTAATGCATGTGAAAAGGGTTAGAGTGGCTTTAAATCTCAGACACAAAGAAAGAACTCAAGTCTACTGATGAAGGAGAGCTAGTCATGCCCAGGGTGTGTGTCTGCTTGAAGCATGAGGCCCAGAGAAAGGGTAGGAGGGCAGGAGTGAGTGTGGAGCAGGGGTGGGGTAGGAGAGATGGTTCGACAACACTACCTGGTTCCCCAGTAACTGTGGGCTGCAGACAACAGAAGCAACGGCAGCTGCCCCCAAACCCCTCACCATCCCGGCTCTGGCCTCGAAGCCTTTGGGAGAGACCCCTGGTTCTCTCTAGAAGATCCCTCTAACAATCCCCCAAGGTCAGCAAGCTGGATTTCCTCCCACCCAGGAGGCCAGGAGGGTTACCTGGGCTTCTCCTGGGCTTCGATCTGCCGGATGACGTCCTCCATCCACAGCATAAGGTCACGCACCATGCTGAAGAAGCGGAACTTGTCTCCCGTGTCCACCAGCCGCACCCTGCGACCCTCACAGGCATCCAGCAGGGCCTTCCAGGCTTCCAGGACCTCATTCTCCCGCTTCTGGATGTCATCAGCCTTGTCACCTGCATAGGCTGCCTGCAGACGAGCCGCGTCCTCCTGGAGCTGCCTCACCTGCAAAGCCACCAGGGAGACGAGTCAGCTCAGATGGGTGGGCCTTCTCTCCATTGCCCCACCGGCTCCCTCCACATATACCACATGCTGTTCTGCACTAAGAGAGCACCAAGTCAACATGGGGCCCCTATACTCCAAGAAGCTCACAATTCTATCAGGGTGATCCCCCAATGGAAAAATCCAAGTTTAGTATATAAATGTACTGAACTACATTATGCAGTTCAGTGCAAATGATGAGAAGACAAATGAAATGCTACAGGAATGCAAGCAGGAGACCTTGGTCAGGTGTCCTGAAGATGGCCTGGGATAGAAAGATGGTACAGAAAGCACAGGGTACATAAGCAGACATATTCAAAAAATCAACATACAATTGGCTCCTGCAGGGTACAGACTTTTTTTTTTAAAAAATCATGAACAAGGAACTTCCATGAAGAGCTCAGTTTGAAAACAAGTTTTCCATTGTTATGGAATGTTGTTGTAAAAGCTCTCATGTGGGCCAGTTCAACTTGAAATATCTCACATAGCCCAGAACACTAACTGACATCCAAGAAGGGAGAATTTTCACTAGTCAAATTTCAATAAAAACTCTAAAGAACAGGAAATGCACACAGGTCTTAGGAAAAGATGCTCCACGGAGATACTGTGATTTGTCATCTATTAGCTGGCAAAAATTCAAGTCTGAGGGTGTATCTGCCAGTGAGTGGATTTGACCGTTCGGGGACAACGGGCTACAGATCCTGTAGAAGGCATGGGCAGTATTCATCAAAATTACAAATGGAACTTCTGACTTTATGATTCCACACTGGGGAATGTATCCTACATATAGTTGTGCACATTTAGGAAATGAAAGATGCATTATTTATTGCAGCAATGTCTGTAAAAGCAGAAGAGTGAAAACAAAGGTCAATCCATGACAATTTGGTTACATTCCTGATGGCACAACCACATAAGAGCTCTCTGGTAGGCACAAAAAAGAACGAGGGAGAGCTCTACATACTCATGCAAAGTGTTCCAGGAGGAAGACACTGTAGAAAGAAGGGAAGTGTAGACACTGCACGTAATATCCACTTTCTGAGCAATAAAGGGGGAAAAACAAGGATCACCTCTCATCCCTTTTTGGGGAGGAGTGGGAGATAAGCCTTTACAAGAGAAAACCGTAACTGGTTATTTTATATTTTTAGATTTGTTATGTATTAGTAGTGTCATATTGTAGACGACGTCTAATTAAAAACACACATGTAGGAGAATATGCACTCAGCTTTCATTTAGTGAGGCCTGGAGAGGCCTGTGAGGGGAGTCTGTCAATAGATACTAGCTGGGGGTGTACTCGGGGAGAAGGGGGGAAGGACAGACAACACCGGCACCTTCAGGGACCCTGACCACACCGAAGGACTTCAGGTGGTGACACATAAGGAAAACAAATTGCTGCAATAGATGCAAAGAAGAATCAGTGGGGTTTGTTTTCCACGGTAATCTGATTTCCATATCCTTGCTTCTGGAAGTCTTCCATGACTGTGGCTCAGGTATAATTCAAAGTACAACAAGCAAGTTCCTAGGAAATTCTTTGAAAAACTAATTCCCTATAGGGACTAAACAAATCCTTCTCAACAATTAAAAAACAAACAAACAAAACAACAATAACGAAAAACCTTTTCTTGGGCTTCTAGTTGTTTTTAATTTGTTCTCAAAAAAAACCAAAGACAAACAAAAAAAGCCCCAAGCAAACAAACAAAAACAAGGTAGAGGAGGGATAGCAAAGTGAAAATTCCCCACACAAATGGACGACGACTCTGGGAAGTCACTGAACAGCACTATTACGGCTGCCGTGCAGAGTGGAGAGCGGGCTGGCACGAGTTAAACGATGGGGAAGGGCACACCACTGGCTTCTGGGAGCCTGACCCAAGGGCCTCCCTCTATTCTTTTTTTTAAGATTTTATTTTATTTATTTGACAGAGAGAAACACAGCTAGAGAGGGAACACAAGCAGGGGGAGTGAGAGAGGGAGAAGCAGGCTTCCCACCAAGCAAGGAGCCCATTGATCTCGGGACTCCAGGATCATGACCTGAGCTGAAGGCAGACGCTTAATGACAGCCAATCAGGTGCCCTGGCCTCGCTCTATTCTAATTGTTACAAGAAACCTCGGCTGAGTCTACATTTGCAGGAGGGGCTCACATACTTGTAGAGCATTTGTAAATAGCCTTGTCGAGCAGGTACAGGTACAGTGAGATGGAGTCTCTCAAGATTTGAGGGAGTAGACTCTACCCTCCCTCAAGAGGAGGATGGGTGCCCTCAGCAATCTGAGTCTCACCAGGTATAGGAGTTAAATGAAGAAAATAAGAGAACTCCATCACCTCTAAAGTTTCTTAAAGTGCTAAAACGATGCAGTTTAGAGCTCTCACAGGAGCACATATTTTGCAAACAACATTTGAACCCTCAAAGTATTAAGGAACAGAAACTTCAGACAAATCAAACTTGCAGTGATAGAGAGCACCAGGCCCCAATTCAAACTGGGGTCCGCCCCCCTCCAGCAGCCTTGCTCCAGCTCCAGGCACAGGTGACTGCATCACTTACAGCCTCAGGCATTCACATGGTGCCCCAGGACATTTTGCAATGAAAGCCGACAGACACAAAGCTGACAAGCTTCTGAATGGCAAATTGTCACAGAGCTGGGGAGTCCACTAGCTCCGAAGGAAAGACTGGAAATCTGTAGGATACACAGTGGACTCTACTAAATTCTGCTTCATGCAGACCCTCAGCCACTCCACATAACCTGTTCTTGAATAGTCCCTCAATATCTTCTACCACCTTGGTAGAAAAGCCAAAGCCACTTAATGTGCATGGAGCCCCAGCTGTGATCTGTCAGTTTCTAGAAGGGGCCAATTAAGGGTAGGGGAGAAGACAATGGTCATAAAGGGAGTCCCTCCAGAGAACAAACTCCAAAGTACCTCAAAGACTGGTAAGGCCAATGGCACTGGATCGGGGTCAGCCCACAGTTAAAGCTGGGCCGCATGTTTCTATAAATCAAGATTTACTGTTCCACAGCCATGCTCCTTCATTTTGTATTGTCTAGGGCCGCCTATGCTATAATGGCAGAGCTGAGGATTTGCAACAGGGACCATGTGTCCCACAAGGCTGAAAATATTGACCATCTACGCTTCTACGGAAGAAGTTTGCTGACCCCTGCCCTAGATTACCAATGTGCTCCTAAGAGACAAGAACAAACTTCCTCATGTACCCAGGGCTGGTATCTTTAATAGAACTGGTGTCTTCTCTGGAACCATGAAGGTTAGCAAAAAAAGATACAATTGGTTTTTCATCTGAAAGTCGTAAGACTAAACAAGAAACTGTGCAGAGAGGGGGGAGTGAATTAAAGAGTGATTACACTCCAGGTTCTCACTGCTGTGCTGTTATCACTCTGTCAAGCATCTTTTAAAAAAAAAAAGTCTTTGTGTCAGCCATTTCAGACTAGGGGAGTGGGGACACCAAGCATATTAAAACATTAGACTCTTGGTTTCCCCTCTTCAGGGGCATAACTCAGATTCTGGTGGATAGAGAATAATAAGGTATTATTGTGGAAATGATTCTGGATGAATATGCTAAGGCAATACAAATTCTTGTTGAGAAGATCTATAATATGCAAACGTTTGCAAGTGCATCTGGTTTGTTTTAATCATGGGGACAGTCACTTAATGATGTCTGTGCATGCAGCACTTCAGGGACTGAGTTGTCCCAAATGGAGCCTTTTAACAGTGTGTGTGTGTGTGTGTGTGTGTGTGTGTGTGTGTGTGTGTAATCTGGGCAATTCTCGAAGGCATGTTTTGAGGAGCCGAGGAATGGAGACAGACCCGCAGAGATGCCCAAAGACGCCCCTTGCCATCCTAGGCAGCTTCCTGACCCACCTGAGTACCCAATGCCTGGATGTCATGCTCGAATGTGGTGTGCATTCTCTGTAAGGTCTCCACTGTGTTCTGATCTCTCCCAAGCTCCTCGGGCAGTTTCTTGTGTTTGTCCTGGATGCGCCCAAAGATCTCCTTGGCATCGTGATAAAACTTGTGCAGTTCATAGGAAGCGGCAAGAATCTGTGTTCTCGTGTCAATGAGCTCCAGGAGGTCAGCCCAGGCTTCGTTGAGTCCATCCTTCCACTCAGCGATGGTGGCGGCATCCGAATGTCCAGAGTTGATGAGTTCATCGGCCATGTGATTGACTGTGTCCACACGCTCCTGTCCAATGTTCCCAGTGTCTCGGGCAAATTCCCGGAACCTTTCTTGTAACATCTAAAATGGGGATGAGGGTTCAAAAAATCAATCAATCAATCAATCAATCAATCAATCAGGGAGACTACCATGAACATTTTATTTCTTGACTGTGTGAACATCCTTTGGAAATAAATAATTGGTATGCATGACTTAACAGTTCTTAGCTCTAAAAACCCAATCAGGCTTCCTTCTTGCTCTTTGTCGCAGAGCAAGACCCTGCCTGGCTCCATCTCCTTTCCCTGCTGGGGAAAAGGGTACAGAGAGGTTGAACAAGCTAAGTCAAAGTTGCCTGGTGATGAAAAAGCTGAGCTAAAAGCAAACCCCACAACCTTTGATGTGAGTCCAGGATGGGAAATGTGCTCACAGAGGAGTCAAGCAGCTGTCCATGCATGGTGCACACGGCCGTCCCTGCCCTGCCCACTGTACTTGCCGTGACATGCTCGTAGTCCTGCCCCAACTCATGCGACCCTGCGACCACCTCCCTCTCGGCGATCCACTGTTCCAGGTCATCCACCTCCCGGTTGAGCTGGAAGAGCCTGTGCCTCTCGTCCAGCTTGCCCCTCCGCTCTTCGGCGAGGTCTTTCAGGCCAGCGTACAGCTTATCCACCTTGGACTGCCGCATGCTGATGCGCTCACTGGAAGAAGGGGAGGGATGGAGTGGGACCTTAAATGCCACATTTTCTTCAGGGGAAAAACAAGGTGGAAACGCTAAGAGAGCATGTTACATAAAATTTCTTGACGGAAACTTCCGGCTCACCTATTCAGCCTAAAAAATAAACCTCTGGAATTTGACCCTGAGCAATTTTAGAGCCAACATGCAAACAAAATACAATCGTTAAGGCTGAAGGCCATCCTGACTGTGATGACGGAGAGAGAAGAAAGCCTGATTCTCTGCACTGCTGGCTCTGGAAGTCAGGATTTCCTTTGACGTTAAAAGTTAATGCAAAACCCAAGAGCCATCTTCCATTCTCAAGGACCTTGTGGCCGAAAGGACCAACGCTATCCCTGTCCGGCACACATCTCCGCCTTCCCTGGGGTCTGTGCTCTTTTCTGTCACTCCTGTCAAGTGGGTGCTCTATCTCCTTCCAACTTCTCCCCAGAAGGACTGTTTTATACAGGAAATCAAAGAGACAAGGACTTCTTGATGCTCAACCCCAGAGACTAGGAAGGCACTTTCCTGGGAATCATGGAAGGACACCCTACACCAACACAGCCTTTGACTGCATCTTCAACTTGCCTTGGTTGGTGTACAAAGCCAATTCTTTTCCTGAGTTATAGAAGTCAGTCACATAGTAAGCCTAAACTGCAAGTTAAGTTAATATGAATGTGGTATAAAGCGGGGAAGTACCACCTATATATCCCTCTTCCTCTTTATTCCTGGGGTGCTCGAAGGACTTAATATGTGAAGAACCGGTTATCCTCTTGCTGCTATTATTTTATAGGTCTGTGCATTCTTGTCTACCACTCCTCCTAAAACTAATCCTCACTTAACTAAACTGGATGACTCTCAACCCAAGGGTAGGTTTTGATAACCTGCATCTGTGCAAATCAATCTGTACGATTCTCACGAACGACACCATTTTTCAAGAGGACCTTGGCTTGTAGGAGATATGTAACCCACAAGAGCAATTCCCTGATGTAACAATTCACCCTTCCCATTCAGCACAGGCCTACTGGGTCTACTTTACGGATGCTTCCTGAAGATCTACTTCAGATGACTCGAGATGGATGCTGCCATTTCCCTTGGTCTGTTCCTCAGACCCTCACACTGGGAGGAACTGAGAGGCCAGTCTCATCATGAACATTACTCACCTTTCAGGATGGCTGTCAGCCACCAGGGCCCGGCTGGTCTTAGAGAGCTGATGCACGGTCTCTGCATAGTCCTCCACGGCTTGTTCTAGAATCTGGTGCTTCTTTAACATGGACACAGCACTCTGCTCATCCTGCAAAGAGGGGGAGGGTCACAACCATAGTCGTGCCCTCGAAACCAACACCAACTTCAAGCAGGACTAGCTGACTACATACACAATGGGCAAAAGGAAGAATCATCAGAGAGAACAAAACCACAAATGTGATAAGGGCAGTTTAACACTGAAGCCTTTCAGGACGGTCAACATGGACTGGGCTAGGGGAGGCCCTATGAAAGGATTGTATGGAATGAGACCCCTCTGAGGTATAGGCTACAGCCCAGGAAACCAAGTGTACCCTGGCTCGCTGAGGCACCTCACAGTCTAACACAAAGGTAGATGACAGTATCCTGCAACACTAAAAACTTTCAAATGGTCTCAAAAGCATCTTGGAAAGTTTAGGTAACTCTGTTAACTAAAGAGAGCAGAAAGGAGTCTGGCAAGTATCTATTTTTTTTAAAAAAAGAAAGTTACAAAAAGGATAAACCTGGTCTTAATGACATACCAGGAGGGCTCAGATAGGAAGATTCGGTGTCAAGGGGAAACCGCTACAGGTTCCAGTCACCTTAATGCACCATGGTGTCCTCCATGACACCCAAAGGCAATGATGAAATGGTTCACAAAGACAGCCACCAACAGAAAACAAGCTCAGGGTGGGAGTCTGAGGCTCTCTGGGGCAGGGCTGTCAACTTCTCTCACCTTGGCCTTCTCCTCAGACATCATGTACAGCTCCTGCTCACTCATCCATGCCTCCGCCTCGGCTGCGTCGAAGTAGTACTGCTGGGCCCTGTGTGCCTCTTCAAGCCGCCTATGGCGCTTCTCAGTCTCCTCGATGAGGAGGCCCCACAGCTCCTTGAGGTCAGCGAGCCTTCGCCGGATGGCCTCGGCATTGAGGCTGCTGCTGTCGGTGACAATGTTCTGGCTCCTCTCAAAGATGTCATCAATGCGAGGCTGGTGTCCCTGGATCTCCTTCTGGAGGGTCTGTGGGAGTGGGGGAAAGAGGGCTCTCTCACATTCTCTGCCCTGTCATCTGGAGCAAATTCATCAGACCGAGCCAGCCTAAGCACAAACACTTACCTGGTTTTTCTTTATTAACAGCTGCACAGTCTGGAGGTTGTGGCCATGGTCTGTGGAAGTTGCCAAAGGCATCCTCTCTCCAACCCACAACTGGAAAGAATTAGAAATTGAGGGGGTCAGGACTGCTCAAGAAGAACAAATATTTGATGCAAACAAGTGCAACAGAGGCTCAGCAGGGTGGCCAGCGCGAGGGAGAAGGTGCGTGCAACCTCACTGGGAAGCCCAAGGAGCCTGACCTTCTCCCCCAGTACAAGGAGAGGGCTAGTCTTTCAGACCCTACTTCTTCCTCACTGCTGGACTCGCTGTGAGTCCTCACCTTTAATTTATTTTTAAAACTACTATTCTGGGGGCACTAAAACCCTAGAACATCTTTAGAAAATCAAAGAAAACAATAAAGTTGTATTTCGTGTAAATACATAAAAACATGGGCTTTGAGCAGCATGAAGTGAGTCTAATGAAGAAGTGAGCACACGGCTGAAAGTGGGACAAGTGAGAAGGTTTCTGGAAAAGGCCCCTTGTATGGTGACGGTCTACTTACAATCTCATCCTCGACATCCCTGTTGAACTGATGGATCTCTTTGGAGGCCAGCAGGTTGTGCTTTCTCTCATTCAAGGGCTCCAGCAGTTCCATGAACTTGGTCTGCACGGTGAGGCGCTTGCTGTCCACCTCGTCGGTGCTCTTGCCCTCCTGACTCAGTGCCTGGGCCTGGCTCTGGAGCTCCTCAATCTCCTTCTTCCGTACCTCCATTTGGTTCTCCAGCATCTGAGGGCAGAAAACATCAAGTGTGTCACACCAGAGACATGGGAGACACACAGTCCTATAAAATGTTTTGGGCACTGGCCAAAATGAGAGTATAAATTTATATAATGGAAAATCTAAGAAAGGATTCTTAACATCTAGCAAACTACCAATTAATCTCTTTCCAGGACTTTTTTTTTTTTTTTTTTAGTAGGCTCCATACTCAGTGCAGTACCCAACACAGGGCTTGAACTCAGGACCCTGAGATCAAGATCTGAGCTGAGATCAAGAATTGGGATGCTTAACCAACTGAGCCACCCAGCCATCCCCCCTTTCCAGGATTTTTAAACTAGAAATAACATTCAGGTTCATCCAGAGACTTAGAAGGCAAGTAACAAGAGAACCCAAGTAATTATAGGGAAAAGACAATCTTCAACTGCTTGTTCAGAAGCCATAATGATCCTGGAAACTCACATTATCCATCAGGAAAAAGTAATGTCTTAAGGTTCCAGTTCTTTTAGGCAAAGAGAATAGCTAATGTTTCCACCTTCTCTCAATTTCTTCAATTAGAAGCCTGATTATTTCTTAATAACAGATTATGAGGTGAAAACATGCTAATTGCTTATTTATAGGAGCAGAATGAGTGAAAGGGAAAGTGGGGGTGGGGTTTCCTCACTCAGGAAACATCATATTGGGAATAGCATGTACTGGTGGCTGAGAAATAGGGGTCACATCTAGGAACAAATGGACTCCTTTCTTTCTTTCTTTCTTTCAAGATTTTATTTATTTATTTAACAGAGAGAAACACAGCCAGAGAGGGAGCACGAGCAGGGGGAGTGAGAGAGGGAGAAGCAGGCTTCCTAGCGAGCAGGGAGCCTGATGTGGGGCTCAATCCCGGGTTCCAGGATCATGACCTGAGCCGAAGGCAGTCGCTCAACTAACTGAGCCACCCAGGCGCCCCCTGGACTCCTTCCTTAGGTAGGGAAGTAAACAGCTTTAAGTACAAACCACCCTTCACAAAACTCCTTAATGCACAGTAACATAGTTAAGTGACGGCATCACTTAGCAGAGGGTGAGCACCACTTTGAAGAAAAAGGCCCCAGCACTCGGCAAAGACACTTCTACGATAACTGATTCTAAGCACAACTGTGCGGACTGGGTCACACTGCAAACCCAGCCAGGGAAGCTACCGGAAGATTCTGCCACAAACCTGCTTTCTCAACTTCTTGAAAGTTGAAGTAAATAAATTTCTTTTGTTATCTAAAAAGTACCCTGACCAACTCAGAGAACTAACATGTTCTAGACCTGCTAGATGTTACAAGGCAAAGAATGCAAACCGGACTACTTTCCCTCGTGTAAACTGCAGAAATGAATGAAATGAGCATTTACTCAGCTGTTAATGTCTACTAAGATGATGACAATAAAAGAAAAGTATTCCCATGAACAGACACCCAATATTTCTAATACTGGACCCTTCCAGTTGATTCTAGCCATGTCCTGCAATGCTGTCACGACAAATACTCTGCTGCAAAGACAGGTGGTTGAGAACATGGTGGGTAAGTTAAGACAATGAAGACGACGTCCACAAAACAGAAAGAGGCTGCCTCGTCCACTTGCCTGTTGCTTTTTAAGCAGGATGTTGACGCTGGTCAGGTCTTTGCCATAGTCGTCAGACTGAATCTGACTCTCCAGGCCGCGTAGCCATTTGTCCAGATCTGCACAGCTCTGGGTGAAAAGTTCAGCCTTGTTTGCATCAAAGAGCCGCTGGGCCTTGGTCTGCGTGGTGGATTCAAGAACTTCCCACATGTTATGTAAACCAGTGAGTTTCTCCTTCACCACAGCTTCCGTCTCCGGCTTTTCTGAAATGAGCTGCATTCCTTCCTGGAAAACATAAATAAATACAGTTTGCTAGGGAGCAAAGGTCACTGTGAAAAACAACCTTAAGGTATTTAATCTATGATCTAATTATTCATTCAACATACAGAGACTGTCCACATAAGGTTACTGCTTACTAAAATAGACAAGGGCTTAGTCTATGTACACTACGGTGGCTATTAAGAGTCCAGCAAGAAGTGACCGCGGCAAGATGAAACAGTTTCATATGGGGCAGTGGGGAAGTGCTCATGATCTCAGATCTCATCCCCTCCACTCAGCCCCTAAATTCCCTAACGTGTTACTTTAACTATTAAGAGCCTGAAACAAGGGGCGCCTGGGTGGCTCAGTTGGTTAAGTGTGTGTGTGTGCGCCTTCTGCTCAGGTCATGATCCCAGGTCCAGGGATCCAGCCCCGCATCGGGTTTCCTGCTAGCGGGGAGTCTATTTCTTCCTCTTCCAGTACACCTCCTCCTGCTTGTATGCGCTCTCTAAATAGATAGATAAAATCTTAAAAAAAAAAAAAAAAAGGTCTGAAACAATATAAAAAGTCTGAGAAAGACGAGGGGAGGTGGGGAACTTCACTTTTGAATATGTAATATTTCTAAATTCTGTGCAAATCATCAGTCTCTGAGTCCAGGACATGTGACAGGATCAAGACAGTGGGGACTCTGTCCAGGGGACTAGCAGCCCATCCCCTGCAGCAGGTGAGAAAACAGAAACTGAACAACCAGTACCCACTAAAAGACAGAGCAAGCCTTCTGCGCCACACCTAGTTGGGTTTCTGCTTTCCTCCCTTCTACCAGGTCAAAGTGAGGAATCCTTAAGTGGGAGAGGGACTGCTCCTGGTTGTGTGGCTGTGTATGGGATCAGACAGGACTCAAAAATGGAAGAGACTGTGCTGGAGAAAGGAGCTCACTTCCACCAGGGTCACTTTCATGCCAGGGCCGCACCACAGAAACGGGAGCCTCACCAACACTTTAATTTCTCACCTTCTCAATTTTGTCAAGCCATTCTTTGTTGGATGCAAGTTCTGCCATAAATGCTTGATGTTTTAACCATTTACTATGTAGATTTCTGGCTTCATCATAAGACATGTCCTGGGCAGTGAGCATCTTTTCATTGATCCAGAGAGATAGCTAGGAAAAACAAAAATCGGAATGTTTTTCAGAGATTGTGATCACAGACATCAGCCTTTTTTCTGCCTGGAAAGAGTTGTGTTATGTTGTACAGCACATACTGCATGTTTCCATGTCAACAGACGGCCAAATATTTACTTTACAACTCTTGACTCGTCATGACAGGTTATCTCCATTGCATGGGAGATGTAGCTGAGCCTTGCTCCACACTCGGTAACGTTAAATCCAGAAGTACAAAAGCTCTCCGAGCCAGCTTTCAAAGTGTTTGGCACACATAACCAGCCTTCCCCCTAAAGGCTTGTGCTTAAAATTCTGCCCTAACCAGTCCAAGTCACAATCTTCCTTCTCCTCCAAATACATGTGCCAGCTATACCATGTTAATCATGATTAACTGCCTTTTACTCTATTCGGTAATCTTTTTGCTCCTTTAGTTTTTCCATTATATATAAAAAAGACCAAGCACAAAACCCCCACTCTGTTATCCCTCCCTTCCCTTCATAGCGTATCTATGGGAATGCCACAAAGCATAAATAACTTGCTCACTGTAGGGGTAAGGCAACAACGATGCCCTCTTTAAGTTTCCTTCAAAGTCTGAGTCACCTTCACCTCTTTTTCTATAGCCTCTATTTCTCTAAAGAGCCTTCCATTCAGACTAAGAACACTCCCCAGGACTTGATTTTTGAGACCCAACATGTCTCCTTGGATCTAAACTCCGCAAAGGCTCACAAAGCCTGCCAGCTGCTGACAGATCTGAGAAGGGAGTTCTCTCATGAGGATGAGGGTGGGAGTCAGCTCAGCCCCAGGCCCTGGACACACTTCCCTTGCTGGCTTTCATCCCAATTTGCTCAGCTCCTTACTGCCTGTAGTTAGCCATGCCAGGTCCTAATTCCTACCCTGTACACAGCACTAACCCAGGAAGAGCTTTTTGTTTACCCTCTAAGAGAAAGATACACAAAAGAATGTAGGATTAGCCCCGAATCAAAGGTTTTCAGAGACCATGTCCCTTTTCCTATGTGCCCTTGGAAGCCCACTTTTTACACCAGTTGCTGCCATAACAAATTTGTACCCCAAACCCATCTAATCTCCAAGGTTTAGAAATGGCACAGAGAACGGAGAAAACCTTCCCTCACAGGTCCAACATTTGCAAGGCCACTCACTCACGCCCGGGACTGCTCTCGGGAAAGGCTTTCCCATAAATTTGTTTGAACAACAGAAAGTCTGTTCTTTGAAAATGATGTTAAAGAGCGTGACGCAGGTCACAGGAGCATCTCTGGCTCCGAATATGGGCAGATTTCCAGGCACCATGTCTACTGTTCTCAGCACATTCACCCACCACGCAGAAGGGGGGTGAAGATGGAAAGCAAAAGGTAGTGAGATCTAGGTTGTCATTCTTTATTGAGGTGAAAAACAGTAAATCTTACACAGCCCTTTGTAAGCTAGGACCACAGATTAGTTACATAACAACAGACACACTAAATTTCCTACTTTAAAAGAACTACCTTTTTCCAGTTATCTGGGTAGCTAAAATCTGGATTACTCTGGCTATTCATTCAGTCCAAGGGGTAAAGAGGTTAAAAGGAAACCAAATGGTAAAACTTCCCTTGTCTTCCACAGACACACAGATTAAACACAATAGAAGGCATTTATCCAAAGTATGAAGGACGTTCACATATTTTCGCTATTCATAACCACCTACCCAGAGATTAAAACAAAAAATAGAGCTACATAAAAATCAGAGGCTTATGAACAAATGTGCTCTTTGCTGAACACATCATCCTACAGATAAAGCACCATGCACTACAGCACAATGAAATGGAACGATGGAACTTGCTAGTTCATCAGCCCCTCATCAGCAGTCTGCAGTCAGAATCACAGTTATTATTTGTGAGCATTTGCAAAGGTCATTTAAGAATATACTCATTCTCTGCAGAAAAGAACATTGTGCAGATTGGGAAAGGACAGGAAAAATGCTTTGATCACTAAATCAAGCTCAGAGCAAAGCAATGGAACTCGCTATCCCTGATGCCACACAAGTCTAGTTATGCTGCCCTTCTTAAAAAAACCTTCAGTTTCTGAATATAGTTTCCCTATGGTGTGAGGGAATTAAACAGAAGAGCAGTAACTTCTACATCACTTTTCAGGAATTCACAGTGACATACCACTACAAAAACTGTGATGTGCTTTATATCCTCCCATCTACACCTAGGAATAGGGGGGACCCTGCAGTAAATTTCCCCATCCAGGTAGTGGTTAATGGGAGTGGCAACAAAGGCAGATCTCAGAACCAATGTCTGCTCTAGCCAGGCACCCATGGGGAAGGGCCTGGGGAGACAACTTGGATTCCCGAGACTCTGGACAATACACATAGCCAGCAATGGTACTAACTCTGACCTCTGGGTGCCCTGAAAGTTTCTTGAAGTGCAACAGGTAGATTTTCAAATGCAAAGCTGGTCCACATACAAACTCCACTCTGAGAGATTCTGATTTAAAAGGTACTTTTTAATTTAATTTATTTAGAGAAAGAGTGGGGGGGGGCCAGAAGGAGAGGGAGACTCTTAAGCAGACTCTGTGCCCAGTGTGGAGACCGACTCGGCACTCAGTCTCATGACCCTGAAATCATGACCTGAGCCGAAATCAAGAGTCGGATGCTTTAAAAGGGTATATATTTTAATGAGGCTGAATGATGTAGAGTTCACAGCTGAAGACTACTATATACCTCCCCTTTGCTTGCACTTCCATACCAAGGGTGTCGGAGCCTCCAAACCTGATGACCTACATTCTGTCACTCCACGGAAACTCTACATGCTGACGTGGGAGAGATGGCATCCCCCTCAACAGATTCTATGGTTGTACTTTCAATGAGGCTCAAGAGAAGTAAGGCTAAACCAGGAAGACTTGGCAGGGCAGTCATGAAGAGAACTGCACATCATTCCCAGGACTTAACAGGTCAGCCAAAACCTTTCTGCATATTGTGAGGAGAAATCATGGCAGGACCAAGTCCTCGAGGCACACCTAACAGTCACTGGTGCATGGTAAGGACTGAACTCCTTATAACCAAGGGTGCTAATTTGGTACAGGTAGTAAAGAAGATCTAACATGACCTAGTAAAAAGATTTCCTCTGATTCCACTGGGAAGAACCATGATTTTATCCACTTACTTTCCCTACATGTTTCTACCTATGAATCCACACACATGTAAATGGAAAACGGGAAAACTTCAACTAGGTTTCTCTCAAGGGTTCCTCTTGTCTCCTTACCTCCTGCTCATTTTCTGGCATTCTTTTCCCCAAATTTAGCCTAGGTTTCAGCATGGTGAGGTCCATGAATTTCACCTCATTTAGCTTGCCTTTTAAACAAGAGTATCAGTATCGAATGCTCTTGACTCCATCCTCCCTGCAGGATGGCCTAAGGTTAAAATGAGTCATCGATGGTACTATAAGGGAACCATCAGGGGGTTATACAGGGACCTCCAGTGTGTCAAAGGTAAAGCCCAGGCTGCGAATACCTTTTGATCCTCCTTCCAGGGCTAAAGAGCCACTGGGTATTCACTGTGGAACAATATTCAACCCTACACAGCTAACTTCAGATTCTATCACTCTCCTCTACATTCTGCCTGGGGGACATGAATACCTCTTTAAATGGGCATCCTATCCAGATGGGTTATTAATGCTCTGTGTCACGTGAAGAGGCACTCCTGCTGCAGGCAAATCCCCCACCGATATAGATTCATCAGCAAGGCACAGGAAGCCTACAGACCCTAAACTACAGAGTTCAGGGGCATTCCTTCTCAAGTCTTAGCTGCTGGAGCATATTGCAAGATTTCACAGTAAGAAAGCAGTTGAATGGACATGAAGGATCACTTATCACACACGATCTAACTGTGTTTCTTCTAACACACAACCATGTGTCTGCAGGCAAGGTGTTGTGATGATTTCAGTCATGTTCTTCCCACACAACCTGATCCTGTCCCCACACCCACCAATGCCCCTCCCTCAAGGTCCCAGCAGCTTCATTTGGATATTTTTCATCCCATTTCTGCCTCTAAGAGGTTTTAACCCAATAAACCAGAGACGACGGAGTCTTACTGCTGTTCTCTGGCAGACAGAAAAATGCCACATGCTCATGAACTCACGAATATGTGAAGGCAGCCAGATGCTTTTCTCCAACTAGCTTGCAGAAGGAATTCATTTTTCTGGCTAACTTTAGTTTTCCAAGTTTGTTTATGCACATATCAGGGGAGCAAGAAATAGTATGAGAGTCATCAAATTAATACCACATGTTAAAACTAAGGAGTCTGAAATCAGAATTGCTGCTCTTGGCACGTTAGACACGTATTCAAGGAACCTGAAAGATGGATATTTCGAGGTCTTCAGTGGTAAGAAACTCAGTTTGTATTTTTTAAATCTTTGCTTCTTACCTGGGTAGTCAGTTCCTGTTCCTCTAAGTTCTTGCCTTCTTACTTACAACATGATATTAAATGCACTTAGATTAAACATTCTAAGGTATCACACTGTCTTTGACGATGGAAATGTTCTATATCTGCATTGCCCAATACAGCAGCTGCGAATCACAACTGGCTACTGAGCACTTAAAATGATCCTGAAATCTACTTAATTTTAATCAATCTAAAACAAATCAGCATATATGGTTAGGGTTCACTATAACAGACAGTAGAATTCTGGACTCTTCTAGATTAGAAGACTCTAGTTACTCCAAGTGGTCGCTTGCAGGCTAGAAAGCTGACTAGGTGCCATACTAGCTCAGCTAGAAATGAATTTCTGGGCCTCAATTAATTTTATAATCCCAAGGACTCTTCTGCCAAATGATCTTGCTTAGAAGAAAGGAAGGGAAGGGCTAAAGGGAGACATACCTCCTGACAGTCTTGCAGGAATTTCTGAAGATCCCTGTTGTCCTTCAATCTCATCAGAAGCTCACTGGCCGCCTCACGATTCTTCCTATGTCTGTTATAACAATAAAAAATAACTTTTAAAAAAGGAAACACAGAATCTTGAAAGACTGAATTTACAACTCAATGTCTTTCCCGGGTTTCTATATAAGATAAAAATAAATCACTTGTACCCATTGATCCCATTATGTCAAAAAGCAAGATAAGCAAGAGAATTTAGTACCCTCCAAATGAGTAAGCCACAGTATGAGAGACCAAAACACTTGTCCAAGCCACAAAACAGGCAGAGGATGGCCTCCAAGGAGCCATATAAATCCAGTGCTTCCTCATTTGGTGCTGGGGAGAAAATGTGAGCATGTGCTATACACACGTCCCCTTCTGAGGCTCTGCAGGAGAATTTGAGACTCATCTTTAAGAAACTGGGGTGACAATTTGTGGCTAAAAAAATACAGATGACCATGTAACTGGCTTTAATGTCCCTGAGATACATATTTCCCACCTTGAGAAAAACTCCCACAAACAACAATGAACCAAGAATGAAAATTTTGAAGGCTGTGAGATTATCTACCTACTAGATCCCACTGTTTATTAAGGGACAAAGGTAATCAAGGTTGAATGAAGCTGAAGAACAAAACCTTAAGCAAAAATTCCTAAGGACTGGCAGGAGCTGCTGAGCTTGGGGAGTGACAGGAGAAATGGGGTGCTGGCTCCCCAGCCCAAATGCTGGACACACAGCTTCTTCGCACACACCATCACCGTGCCAGAACTCCACAGCAAACTTCCTTCCTGTGCCCAGTGGCATAGGTTCTCCACTAGAGATGGTGAACACCAGCTATGGGAACATCAGTAATGCCATGAGGATGACCTTGACACAGTTGTTCAGCACCAGGGGAAGCTAGGCCGCACGGACTGCCAAGCAGCCCTGCCCTAACATGGCTTCTCCAATATTCCCACGGAAACTAAGCCAGCCAGCCAGCCGAAGTGAAGGATATTAACAGGGGAAGATGAGGAGGTTGGGTTTTTATTCTGAGTCTCAAAGCAATTTCTTGCTGCATATACCCAGGGGCAAGGTCTCTCTTGCTGGGCCCCCATGGAGGGATGAGGAAGAATACAACTTCCAATTCTCTACGATGCCACCAGCAGCTCAGGGAACACTAGCTGCTGACTGACCTTTAAGAACCTTCCTCGGGAGAGCAAGAGCGAGCTTACAGCAACACTGTGGGCAACACAGGCCCTCAGTGAGTGCTGGCGAAACAGCAGCCGTCATCCGCCCCGGGAACCAAAGGGTAAGGTGCTCTGCTCCTATAGGGTGCCCGTGACTACAGGGCGACTACGGGGCACCTGGAGTGATGCGAGTAGAGGTAACAGTGCCAGGTATATGCTAGATATGCACCATGACTTTTAAGGTTTTGTTTTTTTTTTTTTTTTCAGTTCAAAGGGGTTTCATAGCTTCAGGAAAAGGGACCTTAGTATTTTTGTATCATTTAGGTAAAATGCAAAAATAGAAAAATATTTCTTAAATAATATTAAATGACAAAAGTATATGCATGTTCAGTGGTATAAAACCCCAAGGCACAGATCGGAAAGCAGAAACTAAAATGTGCCAGGGGTAAGATTGTAGCTTTTACCCCCTCACATTTTTAACATTCTTTCTTTTAAAACAGCAAAAAATAAAGGAAAAATCCTCTTTACTTTGATACCCTTTCTTAGATACCAAAAATTTGAACAAAATTTATTTAAAGACTGTTAGTGAGGGGTGTCTGGGTGGCTCAGTCACTAAGCGTCTACCTTTGGCTCAGGTCATGATCTCAGAGTCCTGGGATCGAGTCCCACATCAGGCTCCCTGCTCAGCGGGAAGCCTGCTTCACCCTCTTCCACTCCCCTTGCTTGTGTCCCCTCTCTCACTGTGTCTCTCTCTGTCTCTCTCTGTCAAATAAATAAACAAATTCTTTAAAGAAAAAAAAGACTGTTAGTGAATTTGGGCTAAGGGAATTACTGTCTAAAAATAGGGCTGGGGAAGGAATGTCCAAAAAAACTTAAATTCCCAAACCTCATATTCCAGTCACTATTTGTAGGGGGTTGTAACAAAGATACAGCCCGTCTTCAGGAGGAATATAATTTGGAGTCAGGCACAAAAATGCAGGAGGTCCTGCCTTTAGTCAAAGGTCCTGAATAAGAGACCCAGGTCTTTCCACGGTGCCACAGCCAAGTGCTCTGAAGGCGAGGAGGGAGCAGAAGTGGCAGCTACAACACGACACGCACCCTTGAAGCTTATGGCAATGGTGGAAATCAAAATAATTCAAACACTGAGAAGTCTCATCACGCAGAAACACAACCAGACAGGATCCTGAATGTAACTTTATATACTCAAGTCTCACACATGCCCAACAGATTTCTGGCCGGGCAATCTCTCCACTCCAGTGGGAGCAGGAAGAAGGGAAAGGCCAAATGGTGACTTGGGGCCCTGTGTCTAAATGACACAGACCTCCAAAAAGGCATGATGATGGCACCTGAGGGGTACGCTCTATGGAGTGGAGTGAAAAACAGCTACAGGGGCAGCATGACACTTGTTGCTGACTCAGAAAACCCTCGGAAGAAGTGTGGCTTCACTGTTCACCAGCGGCAACCCATGGCATTTGGGGAAGAACTCTCAAGCTGGATCGTGGATTTAATTATAGGGAAGAATCCTCTAAAACTTGGCCATAATTTCCTACAGTCCGAAGGGCGCTCTTTGTTTGGGGCAAGGTTAAATCTGTTGCTTTATTTCCACTTCTTACCTTCTACCCCCTACAGTAAGACTCAGAAGCTCCTTCATCCTCTGAGGCAGATGATAGGTCTAACTCTGGTTCTTGTAAAAAGTAGAGCACCAGAGGTATCTGAGTAAAACAGATGGACAATATGAAAGCTTATCCTCGCGTGAGACAGGGTCTGGCTTTATGAAGCCGGATCCTGTTTTCTTGCGCTCCCAGGACTGCACCGTGGCTAGAACTCCCTTCGAGCCAGGACGCTCACCCATTCACATCCTGTGAGGCAGGCTTGGACAGCAGGCTACTTTCCACCCAGGCACGAGCACTTTAAAGGTCACTCGCACAACCCCCACATCTGTTAAGAGCCAGGGTCTTTGTTCTAGTATATTCTCATTTTAACAAATTCAGTGGTAATTGACAAGATTCCAGAAAGTAAGTACATTATAATGATTCTGCATTTTATGAATATAGCTTTACAAGGATATCAGAATATTTCTGGGTGGGGGTCAGATCTAAGATTCGGATATTTACTTAGTTTGTGCCCCCATAGCATGTGGCACTCCAATATGTGTGTATTCTGATGGTGAGGCCTCTGGGGATAGGAAAGTGAAACCAGAATTCTGTGAACATAGTTGAGGAAAACGCAGTTGTCCTGAAAATCAAAGCCCCCTCTCTGCTCCACCTTTCTGTCGTTTATGGATAGTATTTCCATTTCTTCTTAAGACAGAAATCCTAAGAAGGCTCTGGAACCCCAGGAGGCCAGACTACGACTCAAGGGCAAAAGGATGGTTAAACCACAATCAAGGGCTGCTGAAACATTCTCTCCTATCTGGCAGTCTCCAGTCTTGACAATATCACCTGCTTCCCCAAAATCCCTCACAGCTGCAGCACCAGGGGACCTATAAACACAGGCAGGAAAGCGCAAGGCAGCTGCATGCCTGCCTGGAAGCACATGTCCCTAACGGCCAAGTCTGCCCTCAGGAAACCAGCTGGATTCATCTAACACAGATGAGCATGATGTATTGTATTTACAAAATAACTCGAGATTTAACATTAGGAAGAAAGGAAATTCTTTCTCTCTCCATTAACAATAACTTGCCGAGTCTTTGTTTTTCACACTCAATCCAGAGTTTAGTGGGTTTTTCTTTTTTGTAGTTGTTTGACAAGCAACAGATACAAAATGATAATATGTTATGCCCTATTCCACAGTAGCATCCTTCAAAGATACGGTTGAGGCTATGAATCAGTGAAAAAGACAGACTTGGAATTGCTAAAGTCAAACACTGCATGGGGAGGAGTAATTCCCCTTTTTACCCCATAGGATAAAAAGTTCATATGGCCCAGGGTCCTAGGAGACCCTCTTGGATATGGTGCATAAGGAAACATCCTCAACAATTAGTTATTCCTTTACACTGCACTTGAAAGCCAGAAAAGAACCCTGTCTGTGAATGACATCAGTTTCACAATGAGCCCTTAAATCCAGCCCAGACCGGACCACAGAAGATCAGGTGCAATAAAGGCCAGAGACTGACCCAGACAGGCTAAACCAGGATGCAACTGGCTGGACCAGACCTGCCTGTCCTGGAGCATTCAAATCTTCGTCTGCCCTGACCTCCCACTTTAGTAGCAGCCAAGGAAGGGTGACAATGAGGATTACAAACAGAGTACACTGGCCTTCAGTCCAGGAGAAATACCCTAACTGCAAATAAATGAATAAGCAAAAATAAAAGAAGAGCATCAAATCTTGGAGATGTCTTGGCAGAAGAGGAAAGGGGCTTCTCTCATATCATGAAAACATCCTATTAGGGCATTATCCAAGCCAATTTTCTGAGAAGGGCCTGATAATGTTCCTTTGTGTCTCTGCCACGTATTCAGAACAAGCAAACCTAGTCATCCCTCCCTACTCCCTCCTGAAAGGCTTCAGAGAAGTCTAGTGTGGATGAACGTGAACGTGGGCTCAGATGTGGGAGTGTGGCTCTTGAAGGACACAGCTTATACTGTGCTAATTGGCATCACGGCTATTTAGAAAGCTTTGATTAGGTACTCGCTTGGCTTCTTGGGGTAGATCTTCTTTGGTGGATACCGCCACATGCCTGACCATGAGAACTACATTGCCTGACCATGAGAACTACATTGATTTTCTGTGGTAGGAAGACTAAACTTTACCAACTGTCCAGACCGTGCCTACTGGGGAATTTATACACACAGTCCCAAGGACTTGTGGTTAATGCTTCAGAGGCTCGGAAGTCTCAGAGTGCCAGACCCTCAGGGGCCTTGGGACACCATACCTGTCATCGATGGAGTCCACCTTCTCCTGGATGCGATCCGAGTTGATGTTCCCATCGCTCACCAGCCTCCGGCCCGTCTCCACAACAGCATTGATCTTCTCCTCATTGGCATCCATGGTGGTCATGAAGTCCTCTTGTTTTTTAATAGCTGCTTCAGCTCCTTCCAAGGTGGTGGGCATTTCAGTGTGGGCCAAAACATACTCCTTTTTCCAAGAGAGAGAACCAAAATCACAGCAGGATGAAACACCATGAAATACGACTTGTTTTCAAAATAACAACAGCACTCTTTCCTATGTCCTAAGTTTTCATGCAACACATACTTCATAATGCTCCCTTATACTTAAATAATCTACTGAATCAGAGAAAACAAAAGGTTGGGAGGGAAAAGGAATGAAATTTCCTTAAGTGGTTCAATGGCTGATTTTTTTTCCCAAAGTAAGTGAGGAAACCAAGCAGTGTTCTATGCATCAGCCACAAGGGTCGCCTCATGTGCCCACCACCAGTGGCAACATACTCCTCAAACCGTCTCTTGAAAAGAGATCAACAACCCTGATGCTGGCCACCATCTTCAGCCGTTTTCTTTCTCTAGTTTCTGTCTTATGTCATTGGGTGAAGTCCTTGACTCTTTGAGAGCAAGGAAGACAAAACCACTTAGTTCCCGCACCAAAAAAAAAAAAAGAACAAAAAAGAAAAGAAAAATCCAAACAAATACTAAAAAAAAAACCCGCTCCCACTGTACCCGTCAAATCGTCAAACTGGATTACTGCCTTACAGAATATTGCCAATCTATGCAATACTATGAGGGCATGCAATGATGCAATGAACATTAAGAGATCCTCGAAAGAGGCTGAAACAGAATGGTACCACACAGGGCAAGGCACTCTCGCAGGAACCATCAGCTCCCATTCGCTACTTTGGGATGGGTATCAATGTCCTGGAAATCGGGGCATAGAAAAGCCTCTCAATTATCCTTCTTTTCCACACAAGATTGCTCTGAACAAGCAGCCTGGTTAGAAAGTTTCAAAGGGCAAGCAGGACCTGCTTTACCAGGAAGGAAGCAAAGGCAAGTGAGGAGCAATACCTGGTTGTTAAGGAAGGCCTCGGCCTGCTTTGTGTCCCTAAGAAACTGCTGGTAGGCATGTGACTGGGAGAGGAGATTCTGCCTGTTCTCCCACATTTTGTGGAGCTCATTCCACCCAGTGTCCAGGGCCTGCAGCCGCTGCCGCAGAAACATGTACTGGGCGTCGGTCTGTCCCTGGGTGACCATCTCGCCCATGTCCCTCATCTTCTGGTAGTCCTCCTCGTAGTTGTCGATCTCGTTTTTGATGTTCTCATGCTGCGTGAGGAGCTTCTCCGCCTCGGTCAGGGTGTTGGGCATGTCCTCTGAGGCGATGGCTGTCTGGGTCCGGGAGAGCCAGGACTGGAAGTCGTCCAGGTCTCGCAGGAACTGCTGCAGCTTGCTGGCCTCTCCCAGAGAGGCCTCGCGGTTTTTCAGGGTGGTCTTCATCTCCTCCCACACGTCGCTGATCTCGGCCAGCCGAGACAGGATGGCCTGAGCCTGGTCGGGGTGCTCGGATTCGAGCTTCTCGGCCTCTTTCTGCAGGTCGCTTAGCTTCGCCTCGATGGCCACCAGGTCCCGTTCCATGCCGGTCAGCTTGCGCTGCAGGGCCATGACGCCCGCCAGGTCGTTGCCCAGGTCCTGAGTGGACTCGATGACCTTGGTCTTCTCTCGAATCCAGGATTTGGTTTCATTGCACTCGAGGTGGTAGTTCTGTATGCTCAGGGCAGAGAGAAGAGCATCCTTCTTCCTGTCCACCAGCTCTCGGAACTGACTCCACCTGTGAGCACAAGGGCACGGGAGAGAGCAGTGTCAGAGACAGGCTGACAGCTCACGGCTCTGTGATGACCTTTAGCAGTCAAGGTCAAAGCTGTCCTTTTTTCTCTCTCTCTATGCTATGAGAATAAAAGCTTTTTGGGAAATCATCTCAACTCAGTATATGTACACCAAATTATCATCAAAACAACTCAGAGATGTGACATAGTCTGGAAAAAGCCTGACATGAAGAGGCACTTGTTCAAGGAGCTCTGGGGTGAACAGTACATCTGTCCCCCAAAATCACTTTTCTGTAACTGCATTTCTGCCTTGTGCTTTTTACTTATCTCTGAGCTGCACCTAATGAACATTTTCCAAACCCAAAATGCCTGACAAGTCACCTTCAGAATGGAGGCTACCACAACCTATTCAGATGTGTTTACTCAACAGAAAGATAACATCAGGACAAAGGTCTAACTTGATAACCAGGACTTCAACTCCCCAATTCCGTCTAAAACATGCTAAAATTCTGTTCCAGGAATCATCTCAGAAGGGACAGTAGCAGTGCCACCGTGACACCGTGGTCCCCACACTGGGCATAGGTCTTACACTAACACTTTAACTTCTGATGTGGGGACTGGCAGGTGCCAGGCTGCCTTGTAGGACATCACCCCAAAAGACACTTCTTGCAAAACCAGGTGTGTTGAAAGGCAGGTGCCAGTGCTGTGACATCAGGGCTACCTTATCAGTGACCCTGTCTGGGAAATTCCTGATGGCTAGGCTCTGCCAGTGACCTCGCCGTCCCTGGTTGGACATGCAGGGAGCCAGCGCAGCGCAGGCTGCACACTGACCTCGTGTTGAGTTTGTCCTGCTGGGCTTTGATTTCCTTCTCACTTGGGTGGCCGCTGTGCATGAGCTGCCGGGCAATCTGGTTCACCACGGCGACCCGGGAAGCCTGGTTGTTCATTTCTGGTTCAAGGCTCTCGAATCTGGAAAGGCAATTCAACAGGGTACTCACCGCCTTGGTCACAGGCGATAACGAGGGGGTGCTGGCCGCCCTGCACCATGGGCGGCGGTCCCACTCACCTGTGCTGGATGACTTCCAGGTCCTCCAGCTTCTCTGGGATCTGCATGTTGTTGAGCCACTGCTCCTTCTCATCGATCCAGAGCTCACAGGCGTCGGCCTCACTGAACATCTTGTACAAGGCCAGGGTGTCCTGTAGCGCCTGCTTCCTCAGCCGCGTCAGCTCCGCCACTTCCTTGTACCTTTCCTCAATGCCCGATAGCCTGCCCCTCACGTCCGGAGACTCAGCATGCTCCTGGGGCAGGGCACCAGCCTGCTCATGCAGCGTGTCGATGGTGGGCCTGTAGTTGGCGATCTCTTCCGCCACATCCTTGTGTTTCTTGACCAGAGACTGTGTGGAGTACTCATCGTGGCCCACGTCATTGCTGGAGACGATCTTGAGGATGTCCAGCATCCAAGCGTCGATGTCGTCGGCATCCGCCTGGAACTGGTGCAGCAGCGAGGCCTCCTCCAGGCGCTTCTTGCGAATGGCTGAGAGCTGCTCCAGGTTGGCCCACTGCTCCCGGATGTAAAGGATCCTCTCTCGGATCTTCTCTGACCCGAAGTGCTCCTCCGCGATCATGTCTTCACCTTCTTTGATCGCCTGCTCGAAGTGGCCGCTGCGGCCACTCATCTCATCCTCGAATGCCCGGTGCTTGCTGAGCAGGCGCATGACACTGGTCAGGTCCTTCCCGTAATCGTCGGAGGACAGGATCTTCTCCTTTTCCCGTATCCAGCCCTCCTCTTCTGCCATCTCCCAGAAGAACTTCCAGAGGCGGCGGGACTCTTCCAGACGAGCCCGGCGTTCGGCCGCCAGCTGGCAGAGTTCTTGGTAACAGAACTCCATGTGCGCCACGCGGTCTCGGATCACCTGAGGGTCGCAGGGCTTGTAACCTGTTTAATGCAAGGAAGGAATGTGGGTCCAACAGTTAACGCTCAGGTCCCTGCTCATTTGCAAGTGGTGAGTTACACCCATTTTCTCACCACCAGATTACCAGTTTCACTCTCAGGGCAGGGTCGTGTTGTAAGGCAATAGAGAAGCTCCTAGGGCCTTGACTAGAGGTGGGCGCATGGGTGGCCATGGTAAGTGTTATTTTTTTGCCCCAAGGGCAAATGATCATTCATGAAGCAAAAAGGCACATAAATCGTAAGAAAAATGTCAGTTGCATTTAATTGTTTCTCGAATATAAGGAACACAAGCAAATCCTTCCCAAAATCTTTTAAACAAAGATAGGGGGTGGTACAACCAGATGTGAAAGCCATGAGATGTTTGAGCAGCCACACCAGGGTGCTGGTATGCATCAAGTGTGGTCTCGGCAAAGTCTGACTGCCGAATGTCACCACTCAAAACGAAGCAGTACTTGAGCATTTAATGGATATACATGTCCGTTTCAGAAAAACCTGACAAAGTCAAATCAAGTATCCAGAAGGCCACCTTACTACATCTCGTGTACCCATGACAAACCCACTGGGGACCTACACCACCACGGTAACTTCAAAAACCCCAAAGGCACAACTTATCTATTTCTATGCTGATGGATCTCTGGTGCTGGGGAAGTAAGGCCTGCCACAGTCCATCCTTACCTTCCCCATCTGTTGCAAATTTCTGGGCAGAAGCATTGACACCTCTCACCCGCTCTGCCTGGATCCCAATGTCTGCTTCGACCAGGGCGTGCTTCTGTAACAGGTCTTCCACGCCAAGCAAGTGTTTGCCATAGTCTTGAGACAGTAATAGCACCTGGGCACCAGAGAAAACAGAGGGCACATCTGTGCAGACAACCTTGACTTACTTCAGTGCCTCACAGTCTCTGGACAGGCTGAGAGCCAGCAATCGCGCTGCACACTCTCCAGCCAGCCACTCTCCCTGCATCTCTAGTGGAGCAGAACGATAAGCAAATTGGAACAAGACCAAAAATATTGACCCAAAAGCCTGCATCAAGAGACACATAATAAACTAAAGACCATCTACCCTGGAATAAGCAGGTCAAAAATACACTAAGAACAGAAAAGAAAAAAAAGGAGTGGGGAACCAGTAGGACTTGTGAACTGGGGCTTGAAAAAGGGACCACTATAGCAACAATATTCCAGAAGAAAAGAGAGAAATGCTATAGGTTATTTCAAAGTTAAAAGAAATCTCCCAGAAGGTGCCGACCCCTCCCAAGGACGTTTTCCTCAGTTCAAACCTTACTGGTGTGCCTCAGTAATACTCATCTTGTCAATGGGAGAAGAATGTAGTTGAAAGCTTACAAACCACATCTTTAACCAAGTAAACACAGGGTCAAGGTGGCTTCCTCCTTAGGAGGGCCTGAGCCATTTCTTTGGTGTAAATTTGAGTCCACGAACACTTTCTTTTCTTCCCTCCATCAGCCCAATTTGGGGCCTCATCTGACTTCCTCTCCAGATGGAATTTCTACTTCACTCCTACTTCTGAGGAACTTCTCTAGCCCCAAATCTGAACTTCAATGTACAATATGGTTTATAAAATGAAAAGGGCCTCCCTGCTAGATTTTATGAACATTTCTACTTTGAAAGGTCAGCACAGACCATACTTGAGAACATCATAAAACTGGGACAGTAAGAGGGCAAACTGATGGGATGAGGTAACCCCATCCCTCTGCCAGGAATGGCTCAAGAAGTTAAGTAAAAGACGAGAGCTTATATCCAAGGAAGAAATCCCTTACATAAGGTCAAGCCTAGGAACACAGCATGCTGAGATAAAGGCTTCACTGCACCGTCTGCACACTGCCCTGCTCTGCTGCATCTACAGAGAGAGCAAACTGCCTTCCACCTGGGGGACTGCTGGACATGGATGAGCTTTCTACTGCCTGCAGCAGGAAACAAAAACGTGCACAGGGATCTGGCACAATGGCAGGTCTCTTCCTGGGCAGGAGGAAAGCTTCAAAGTCTATGCTCAGAGCCCTTAATTAAGGAAGGGGAAGCACAAACTGGCATTGGCAGCCATTTCCAGCCAGTCCCACACTTCACCCTTGCTGTGACCGAATGAGGGAGGTGGTCAAAGCGACCTCAGCTTAGAAACAAAGAGGTTCAAGGAGACCACACGGCTCCAGCACTGACAATGTCAACTGCGGGTCTCTGGTTCCAAACCCACACTCCGCCCACATTGCCTCCCCCTCTCCTCTCATCTGCCCACATTAGCTTCCTGGGCTCCCTCCCAACTAGAGCCACTCACACACAGATCAATGACATGGAAAGCTGGTTCAACTCTCAAGAGCTAAAAACACAGAAATTCATAATCTGACTGAGTCCCTATGGTGAACAGGTCTAAATTAAATCTAAATCACTGCAGCAGATCTCTAGCTGCATAACCGGTTTTCAATGCAACTTTTTCACACCTCACATCGCATTTAACTCCTGAACTAACAATCTTCCCACAGGTGCTGTGGCCCCCTCTGACTTTACAGAGTGGGCCATTAGGGCACACTGGACGTTGTGTGGTCATTGCTGGGAGGGGTGGGAGGGGGCAGAAAGAGAGGTCCCACTGGATCCGCTCTGACCACCTTTCACTCAAGTTCTACCTTCATTTCGTCCATCCAGTCCATAATGTAGAGCATTTCCTGGAATATCTTTTGCAACCCCAGGTTCATCTCGAGACGCTGCCTCCGGGCCTTGAGCAATTCCAGTAGGTACTCCCAGAGTCGGATGACATTGTCTTTCCTTGCTGTGATGCGCTTGATGTCATGGTAGTTCTCTGCCTCGAGCTCCCTGGCCACGGCGACCACAGCCTGCACACGCTCCTCGTATGCGGCAATGTCTGTCTCAATGGCCTCGTGCTTTTTCGTGGCGGCCTCGACTGCAGGAAGGTCAAAACCAAAGTTGTCCTATAGAGAAATGGGGGAAAACCACACACATAGAAAATGAAAAAGACATGCAACAAGAACAAACAGAGACAGAGGCTGAATCTCGAACACAATCTATGGTGGTCCTAAAGCAACACTGACTTGAGCCCCGGCAGCTGCTGGTCTCTGCCTTCCCTAGGACACTTAAAACTCCTTGCTAGAGTTCAGATGCCCTGCCCAAAGTAAATCAGCAACTTCTCATTTTACAGAGAGGTGCAGGCTCGTATCCAGCACCTTATACTCATGAGACTGGAGCAGCAGGTGACAGCTTGTGTGAACACAAAAAGGGAAAGTCACTTTTACTTATTTCATGACCAGTCCAACTGCCTTGAAGGATCAGATGGTCAAAGATGAAAGGTTAAGAGAAATCTCTAAAAAAATTATTTAAATGTGAGCAGTTCACACTCACTCACTGGCTCTAAACAAACTCTGTTTGAGCTGCTTCCAAATCTATGAAAAGTTCAATAAACAGAAGACCAAGTACATGAGAAATGATAAACACCCTCTTTATGGGAAGTGAGCAAGGACTCGAGTTACTTCAGAACAGTGACTGTTGATAAGTAGCTGTCCTGTGGCCCTCGGATATGGTCTATATTTCTCGATGACCCCGGGAGCAGGGCCCCAAAGCAGTCTAGAGCAGAACCTGAGACACGAGACGCTGGTTCTCGCTCAGCCAGGTCTCCCTCATAGCTGCCTTGCGGTCGAATCTGCGGGCGAGCTGTTCCAGTTTCTCCTGTCTGATGAGCTCGTTCCGCAGAGCCAGTTCTCGCTCGTGTTCCGCTTTTTCCAGTCTTTCCCAGGCCTACAGAGGCAAAAAAGGAACAGTTCCCTGTAATGTTCAAGCAGCTAGTAGATCTAAGTTACAACCAGAGAACGTTGTAGAAGGGACATCCCATTTCCACCCTCACTGACGATTAAGCCTTGAGAAAAACCGTTTTCTCTCAGTTTAGCCTCATGGGAACACTCTATCCTATCTATATCTAAATGTTCTGTATTATATTTGGAAAGCAAAACTGTAGATAAGGAGCAATGTAACAAAATTATAAACTTCTTATTTGAGAGGAAACAAAGTACCTTCAACAGATCTGATCATATAAAAAAGATAAATGATTTCTCAGAAAGAAATCAGATCATGATTCTCTTATTCACCCCATCCTGAACCACTTATTTTTTTTTAACATTTTATTTATTTATGTAATCTCTATGCCCAATGTGGGGTTCAAACTCATAACCCCAAGATCATGAGTTGCACACTCCACCGACTGAGCCAGCCAGGCACCCCCATTCCACCTTTTTTTTTGAGCTACTTGTTTTTAATTCATACATCTGAGCATTTTGTTCAAAATCTTCACCAAATGTTCACAGTAAGTTAATTTCTATGAAATATATCTTACATTAAAAAATTCCACTTAAAATAATCTAAATGTGTAAAACTGACCACAGTTTCAGATTTTTCAAATGTCTACCTAGACACAATGCCCACTGTGAAATTCTATAAATACACACAAAACAGACCAAAACTGTTGGCAACTGTTGGACAGCCTCTCTGATTAAAAACAGCCAAAACCCTAAGCCCCAACCCCTGGAGATTCCAGATACATAAGATTTCAAACTTAAAGATGCTAGAGTCGACTGCCTTGGACAGATGAGAATAACAAGGTAAAGAGAATGAACTGAGACTGGTTTGATAAAATCTAACATTCCCTCCCAAAACTCCAACCCACCAACCCACCACAAGTATTTGCTTGACCCCCTGCCAAACCGGAGTCCCTGCTAGTTCAGCAGGCCAGGACGGACCCTTTCAGACTGCTGTCTTGGCAATTAAGACCTAGAACCTGAAGCCTACAGAAGGTCAAGGCCCACATAGGACCAGATGGATTGGCTTTACCTTGTTTATGTCGGAGATGAGCTTGCCCTCCCGGGGCATGTAGACCTTCTGATTGTTGGCCCTCATTTTGCTCTGAATAGTAAAAAGCAGCACTTCCAAGTTCCCCTTCTCAGTAAACCTAAGTACAGGGAAAAAAAAAAAAAAAAGACATACATACATACATACTCACTCACTTATTTATTTATACATGCTGTTCCTTCAAGGGCAAAAACTCATTTACTTTTGGAGGAAAAAAACTTTCACACAATCATACAATTTTAAAAGCCATTTATCTTTAGTCTGATTTATGTGGAACTCATGTTAGAGAAAACACAGTGCATTCATTTTTGGGTAATACAGACCACAAAATGCACCAAACTTTGGAATTTTGGTGGGGTTGGCTGGTTGCTGCTACTGAGATTTATATTTCGGGGAACACAATACCACTCTTTTATTAATCACTTCATTCAAGGTTTAGACTACACATCCTGGATGATGGACTTCATTCAGAGAGCACAGCTGAATACATTCAGCAAGAATTACTTCAAACGACTACCTAGTGTAACTTTCAACGGGTTTCAGAAAAACCAGGAATGACTTCTGAACTCAGAAGGGGTAAGGTCTGTAATCCTTATTTGACAATGAGTATTTTCAAAAAGAAGTCAAAAATAAATTCGGGGGACAGCAAAAACTGATCTGAACAGATATTTATTGTCTGTCTTTATTCAACACATTGTAGTTACAAACTTTGCTACAGATTTATTAGTAGGCCTGACAATGGGTTACTGTCTCGGGCCCACTGTGAGTCCTATAATAAACTATATACAGGTATTCAGCTACTTCTCTAAAATCCAGAGTGCAAGAAATTCTGAGACACATGAAACACAAGAGTTTGGAAAAAAGGACTGGAGGCCTGTACCATTTCTTAGGATCCTCATGTATCAGTGTCACCATAGAAGGGGCACAAACTACTAGGAAAGGCTCACAGAGGACATGCTTTGTAACAGAGCTCAGTGACTCTGGGTCAGATGAAATATCTCTGTTGAGAGGCACTCATTAAGAGATGAGGTCAGAGAAGTCAGAAAACAGGGGTCTGAGGCTGCCATCATCTCTCTTCCCACACGAATGCTAACACATTCCAATCTGCATCTTACTTGGGTGGTTTCTCCACAGTGCGGTAAGTGTTAAAGGCCTGGAGTTGCTGTTGAACCCCAACCAGAGAATTGGCAAATTTGCGATTGTTGAGGATAATGATGGTTTGTTCAATCCACTCCAGAAGGTCAGAGGCAAGTGACTCATATTTTTCGATCATTTTTTCTGTTTCAATAGCATTGTCAAGGACCTGTAAACAAGAGTTAAAAAAACAGAACAGTAAGCTCCTATTGTCAAGTAAGGGAAACAGGATTATGACCCCACAGGAGCACATGCACACTTAACGACTGGCTTTAGAACAGTTCGAGGCTCCTCTGGCCTAAGCCTTTTAAACTCGAGGAACTAGGTGTTAATAGGCACTAGGACTGTAACTATTACTTGTGTGCAATGACAGCTTAACTCAAATGTAATTGGTTTGGTAACCTCCCAACCCCCCGGCAAAGGGTTTAAGATCCTCCTGTTGCCTCAGCTCCAGAATTCCTAGAAAAACAAAGGGTTCTGTGTTGCTCGGTCATGTGTCATGAATGCCCATGAATTTTCCATTCTCATTGCATTGAGAAGACAGTATCATCTTGTTGGAGGTATTCTGAAATATATAGCAAGTGAACAACAGCCAAATGGAAAATAAAAAAGCCTAATAGTGGGGCCTTTTTAACTGGGTAAGTAGGTTTTCACACCCATGACATCAGGGAACTCATCAGATTTCCAATACCCTGTTTTCTGGTAAGGTTAAGGGGAGGAGTGTCTCTGGGTCTGAGATGCTCCTCAAATCTCTCCCTAAATATTGTAGCTGCTTCTCCTATTTCCTGTCACTCTTAGGGATGAAGAGGCTTCTGCCTACCTCCCAGCCTCGTGCCCACCACAAACCGCTACTGGCTGAACTGATGAGAGCACAGGAGAACCAGGGGCTGGGTGGCAGTACATTAAGATGTGAACTTGAATCGTGTCTCACAGCTTATGAAATTGGTGTGAACTCACCTTTCCAATTCGTTTCCCTTCAACAGCCAAGGCCTTCATCTTAGAGAAGTAGTGGTAATAGGTCACCACATAAGTGATAATGGACTTCTCATCAGGGTGGTCCACACTGATATCTGTAACCCAGAGAAGGTTTTGTTCAGTACTCTGCTCACGGCACAACCATCGAGGCAGCAAAACAACCCAGAACAACTGTTCAACACTGAAACAGGCCAGTGTCTTCAATGTTTATAGTTGAGAGTTCTGCCACCAGTACATTAATTACAAGTCTAACGAGGATGAAACCATCTCACCGACGCTTTTATGAATGCCTTCTACCATTGCAACAGCACATAAAAGTCTTAAGATATATGATCCTTCCTCTCCAGAATCCCAAGCTACCAAGAAGAACTTCTGGAGAAAAATGAGGACTACAGTAAGAATTCAGTGAGAATTCGTAGCGATGTGGCTACCTGCCACGCACGGCAGGCTCATCTCCCTGACCACGTCCACTCCCAGACTGGGCTTGTGCTTCTTGAATCCTTGTATCTGCTCATGCCACCAGAATCGCTTCCAGTCACTGAGTTTTTGGACATCCTTCTCTTATTGTTACCCAGTATTCACTTGATCACCAAATCTGAGTCCAGATGATTCTATCTATGGAATCTCTATTGTCATTCATGGTTCAGACTCTCATGGTCACATAAGCAGACCTGAAGCAAGAGCTTCCTCACTGGCTTTCCCTACTACCCAGTTCACGTCACACACTCTGCCCCTGGTTGATCTTCCAGAAGCACAGCTGTAAACATACTTTCTCCAAGTTCAAAATTACTCAAACGAGCCCTACAATCTACAAAAATCAAGTCTAAGCGCCTTAATCCTCTAGAATCTGGCTTAGCTTCCTTTCCTTCCAACCACCGAGTATTTATCAGGCTCCCTGTCATGAGCCAACCACTGTTCTGACACTTCTAATTCTATAGATTACTGTTTCGTCTCAGGTACAATCTGAGCCAAACTGGACTAGTCAACATTCCCATACGCACGCCACCACTCCCAATATTCCTTCACCTTAGACAATTTCCCTCTGCCTAAAGTGTTGTTGCCCATCCCATCACCTCCTTCCTGTCCTTCAGGGTCCACCTGAAAAGTGACTGCTCTAACACAGCTGTTTCCAATCTCTATAGCCAGAATTACTGTCTCCCTCCTCTGTTCCCTTGAAGATTCTGTTTACATGGATCACCAGTCCACTCTCTACTATAATTTGCTTACACATATTTTCTTTGTTTTACAAGCCTACATCCCCAAGGGTAGGAACCCTATGTCTGCGTGAGCCTTGTGCTGTTCCAGCTTTCAAATTCTTGGTATGTTGTTTTGCATAAAGGGGATAGTCAGTAAGTATTCACTAAGGGAGGCAATAAATGTATGAAGATGCCAAGTGTTTGAGGTATGGTAATATGGGGTGACACTCTTAACTTGGGACAGAAAGAAAAGAGAATACATAGGATGATATTTAACTGATAATCAGGTTCTTTTTCAGAATGCATTCACATGAGTGCCTTCTGTCTTCCTGGCAGCCCTGTGTGAGGCAGGACTGTTTTTCTTAAAGATGAGAACACTATGGCACAGGGCTGGAAAGTTCCCTGTCCAATGTCACTGAGGCAGCCTAAGCAATGGTGACCAGAAGAGCAGCTACTGGTTCTATCCTAGTAGTCCTCTTGTGTCTGCTCAGCCCCATCCAAGCATGCCCCAAGGAGAGAGAAATGGAGGAAGCCCCCCTCAAAAAAAAGCTGGTCCTATATACAATTTAATAAACACAAAATGTTGACATACCTGGGAAGATGTGAGCAGGCAAAAACTTTGTGATTTTTTGGCCTGTCTGCAATTGTATCTCAGCCAATGCTCTCTGGGGACTGGACAACTCTCAAGAGCTAAGGACAACTAAATCAGATGAAACACACGGACAAGTGACATAGACAACCTTTTTATAGCTCCTTGTCTTGTGATCCAGGGAACATATATCCCCTTTTTCATATTGGGAAGGGATTAGAAAAATAACTAATGAGGAAATTCTTTAAAAAAAAAAAGGTTACTTAGCACAGAGAGTTATGGCTGAGAAAGAATGTCTTCCCATAGTTCAAATAGGGTTAAGAAGGAAGATTAATCACAGCCAAAGGAATTTTAGTTTTCTGTTTATATTGAGATCATTTAATGGGTTGTTAGCACAAAGATAATTTTATCTCAGCTTCCTGTATAGTGAACGTATCAGTGAATCTAATGCATTGGAAAATAGCAAGCCTGCTGGGCAGCCTCATGACCTCAATCTGCCTTTGGGGAGTTAAACTTCCTGTTGTATATTTATAGGAAATTTAAACTTTCACTCAGTTTTCTCTCTCGAGTGTTTGCTCACGACTAAGTGCTGTGATCTACAAAGCTTCCATACTACAAACAAATCCTCTTATATTTAAAATGCTTTTCAAAATAAGAAAAAGTACCTATGACCGCTCCTGCTAACAGCCTGGAATTAGGACTTTGTTAAGGAAGGGACCCACAACCTGAGGAATGCCCCACACAGGTAAGTTCCGTGTCACCTGCAGTCAGGCTCTGGGGTCCTGCTCCAAGGATTCAGAGTCGAGAGCATGGCTCTGGGCAGAGCTCAGATGCTGTGCCTCTAGGCAGTCAGCCCTATGAAGGGACTGTAAGTTCTAATCCTTCTTCCATCCACACATTTCCCATTTCCTGACACACCTTCTTCACTTAAGCTCTTCTTACTCAAAGCAAACACTGCACAGCCTCCTACAAGGCCCTCACCCCAGCCCCCAGTCTGCACCCGTTCACCCCAAGGCTGCTTGCCACCTTGGGATGAATGTCAGTCAACAAGCATTCACTGAGAGCCTATGGCAGGTTCCCTTCATTGAGCATAGCTGCTAAGAACTTTCAACGATTGACGGATAACCTCTAAAAATGTTGACCTATAGGGCCCTGACCCACCTTTCCAGTGGTAGTTCCTGATATTACTTTAACACAAATCCCAGTGAACTATTAGTCCCCAAACACACTGTCCTCGTTCCTGGTTCTACACCTCTGCTCATGCAAGTGCCTCTGCCTAGCAAGCCCTCTCCTTCCCAACACATGTTTAAATTATACTTGTCTTTTAAGGCCTTTTCAAATACAATCCTTTGCACAAATCCTCATGTAATTCCCACAGCACACTACACAAATAAACTGACAGCAGATTTTCTATTAGCCACTCACTACCAGAGATGCTCAAAGTCCCACCTGGTATCTCTCGAGTCCTTACCTTCTGGATCCAACAGTTTAGTGAGGCCAAGGTGCTGCTCTGCAAGGTTGAATGCATTTTGTAGATTGTAGTGTGCATTGGATTTCTTTAGTTTGTCAAAATCTATCAGGTCAGGCCTATGCAGAACAAGAGTGGAACATGACAAAAACCACGGCTTAAGAAAGAACACATGTGACCAGTGCCACACGATCATTACTCCAAAAATGGCAGAAACCACCCCTTAGCAAAGTAAAACTCTAATATTATTTAATCATCAAACAATGAAACCTGATTTTTGAACAAACATTTTAAAGTTTATTAACAGAACTGAAGATAATGGGCAAACTTGTTGGGAGAATTTACATACTCTCTCACATTTTCCTCACATGGAATGCAGGAATTCCCACTGTGGTGCAACATCTAAGGCAATGGATATGAGGGGTCAAAAGTTACCCAGATCTGGGCAAAAGCATGTCAACATTCTACCCCAAAACTCTTAGTATGATTTCTGAGGATGTGACTTACCGGTGTTTGTGTATCAGTGCATTGAAGGCCATGCCGTCCCTCCAGCTCGTGGTGAAATTGTGAATGTTGACGTTCGGGTACCTACAAAGACAAAGCACAAGAGAAAAAGCAGCAGAGTTACTCAATAAAGGTTTACAGTTTTGCGAAATGCAGTGTTCAAGGAAGAGCTTGTCAGTACTGCAAAAATGTGAGGCAGTGAGAATCAAAAGCACCACCAAGTCAGATCAAATACTGCTTCAACTTCAGCTTCCTATTAAATAAAAATAAAATTCACAACCATGTGGCTTTTCTTTCTTGGTAAGTCAATCAGACAAAAGATGTGAACTGAGTCTTAGATTTAAAACACCATGGTTACAAAAGAAAAAGTGGCCACAACCCAGACACCTCTGAGACCTCTTTGCCTCTACTGGCTTTCTCTGCTGGTAAAGATACCAGGACCTTGCGGTCACTGAGATCTGACTTCTGGGGATAGAGGTAGCAGCTGTGGTTACCTGCTCACGAGACTCTTGGCTTTCTTTCTTGTATCACTGAACTGAATAAAGTTTTATAAACCAAGGATCTCCCTGAAAAACTTGCCTCTGCTTGAGACCTACCCCTATTCACTCAGCTGTTCTATAGCATTTACAGACTTTGTATCTATGGTTGATTAAAGGCTTCTAATTAAGTTGATCCCCGTATTAGGCATACCCTTTTTATGGGTTCCATACTTACCATTAACTCATCATGTCCACTATAGTTCTAACTGTCCTCAAAGTAGCTCTAAGTAACTCCTTAGTTAACCTGGTGAAAAATCGGTTCTAAATACCACGAGACTCAACAATTTCAGTGAGTAACATGTCAATTCTCTAAAAAAGTATTTTCACTAAAATTTCAGAGAAAAGAGTAAAAGGAAGGAAAACTCTGACAGGTAATGTATAAAGACTACTCAAGTTGACTGTACAAAGCTTCCCCAATGCAGCAAAAATTAGAAGGAGGAGAAAACCCACTTGCTTTTTAAAATATCATAGGATGTGATTCTTAAATATGATTTCAGGGTTTTAAAATTCAAGATACACTGCTGTCTGGAGCTGCCTTAATAAAGAGAGGGAAAAGGACTGTGGAGCGTCAATCAAAACTCTCCCCATGTTGGGAGCGAGCTGTCAGCTATGGACTGCTTATAAGTTAACCAGACTTCTCCACGGAAGGAGGGGAAGAGAGAGCCATCAACACCTCAAAGAGATGACCAAAGTAGGACTTCTTCCTAGGTGCAGTGGCCCCACCCCAGGCCCCTGGTGAGTTCATACTCACCCAGCTGTCTTCATCTGGCACCATAACAGCAATGCATCCTTGGCAGATTTCTTCTCTTTGTTGTCTTCAGTTTCTACACTGATATCCTGGATCTAAGATTTACAAGTAGTAAATGGAGAGATGGGTCAGCTGCTTAGTAATAACCACAGATGAACCGTTCTACACATACATGAACAGTAGGCTGCAGGCCACCAACCAGTTGTAAAGACAATCTACTATGCCAAAGAAAACTTCTTTCTTCAAGCTCACTGAAACACCAACCTGGTTTTCTACTTTGCACAGAGATAAGAAGGAAATGAAGAGTACTTACCTGCATGACTTCCCAGAAACCAACCCCTGCATTAGGGGTCACTTCTAAGCTCAAAAGAGCCAATCTTTCCAACTACAAGCACTTACTATAAACACCCTGCACCTTGTCAGACCCTAGAAAAATCTTTGGTTCAGTTTTTTAAAATCAGATATTTTTCACACTAGGGTGCATATCCCTCATTGATGACAGCATATATATCTTTTCCTAAAAACTGACCCAAATTATCAGAAAAGGCATTGCCCATAGTAGGCTTCCATGGTCTGTGCTATAGTCCAAATGTCTGTGGCTTTCCCAAACTCTTAGGCTGAAATCATAACTCCCAAAGGTAATGGAATAGGAGGCAGAGCTCAGCAGAGGGTAGGATCCTCATGAATAGGACTAGGTCCTTAATGAAAAAAGGTTTAGAGAGATCCTTAGTATCTTCTACCACATGAGGGCACAGTGAGAAGTTGCAATCCAGAATAGGGCCTTGCCAGACCAAGGTTGCTTGGTCTCAGACTTAGCCTCCAGAACTGTGAGATTGATCTCAGACTTAGCCTCCAGAACTGTGGGAAATGAATTTCTATTGTCTGTAAGCTACCTGTCTGTGGTGTTTTGTTATAGCAGCCAGAACAGACTAAGACAGTCTACATTCATAAGCCACTCATGGAGAGCAAACAAGCAACATCATACACAGAGCCCGGTCTACTGGTACCAACGCCAGACTGCCTGGATCTAAAACCAGGCTCCAGCGCCTACTGTGTGTCCCCAGCTCCTCAGCTTCCCATCCAAGGTATGGCAACAGCAACAATGGCTACCTCACAGTGCTACTGTGCGCTTGAACAAAGAAAGAATATGAAGTGCTGAGCTCATGATGAGGAACCAATATATGTAACTCTTTGGCTTAGGGGCTGCCCACCAGTTATGGGATTTTATTTTATTTTTTAAAGATTTTATTTATTTATTTGACAGAGAGATAGATCACAAAAAGGCAGAGAAGCAGGCAAAGAAAGACAGGGAAGCAGGTTCCCCACCAAGTGAAGAGCCTGATGTGGGACTTGATTCCAGCACCCTGAGATCATGAGCTGAGCTGAAGGCAGAGGCTTAACCCACTGAGCCACCCAGGTGCCCCAGTTACGTGACTTTAGACAGGTGCTCTAAATACCCTTTTGTCTTTAGATTCTTGCCTATAATACTATAATGCGGGACAGGGATCAGGGTAAATGGTGTTGACCTGAAAGGCCACCCGTCATCTTTTAGCTCTAGCTATTCTAAGCTTCCCTGCGCTGGTCCGTCATGGGTCTTCCCATTCAATCTAGAGACACGCCCCAGAATTCTTTTTGGAAAAGAGATAGAAGGAGAATGAAATATATAAATACAAGATTAAAAAGTTAGAAACTTTCAACTAGGAAAAACCCTTAGAAATTGAAATAATTATACTTCTGCATCTGCCTTCAGCTCAGGTCATGATCCTGAGGTTCTCGGATCGAGCCCCGCATCGGGCTCCCTGCTCCGTGGGAAACTTGCTTCTCCCTCTCTCACTCCTCCTGCTTGTGTTCCCTCTCCAGCTGTTTCTCTCTGTCAAATAAATAAAATCTTTTTTTTTTTTTAAAAAAAAAAAAGGAGAGCAGAATGAAACCTATATAACATGTTAGTATTTAAGGGATACCTCCTATCACAGACAGGGCAGACAATGCCCTGAGATGTCTGGGCACATGCGCACATGTGCACACTAGCAATATAAGACAAGGCTGTATATTCAGGAGCTGGGGAAAGACAGATCTCTGCAGAATGCGGAGAAGCTTCAAAGAGGAAGCAGAAAGTAAGCTGCGCTTTGGCTGATGCAGAATCAATACCTATCTGTGGAATAGGTATGGATTTAATACAGCTGCTGGATGGAGGAAGCTACGTCACATAAGACACCAACACTGCAGGGAGTGCAGTGATACCAGCAGCCTATATTTCTTGTCTTAAAGGAAAGTACATATCAGCATTTACAAGTTCAAGTACAGAAAAAGGCAAGCTGTCAGGAAGTTAATTAGTCAGTGACTCAACCCAATTCATGCTGAGAATCCTGGAAAGGGCTGCACGCGCCAGCTCGCCAACATGGGCAATGACCCGGTGTGAAGAGAGGCCACCATTAGGATGCCCTTCCACGCTCTGATTACTACAGGCCAAAGGCAAAAGAAAGAGAACTTTTTACTCTACAAAACTGACAGGAAGCTCAAGGAGGGTCCTACTAATTCCACGTCTGTTGGCCTAAGAATGAGAGCTATAATTAATGGATTTAATGGTATTCACTCCATTTTCAAATCATTTATAAACTGACAGAAACCTATGTAAGAGTTGTGTTTGCAGGAGAGTCACTGATTCTTGTAATTAACTCCATTCATGATTTCATCTTCAACAGTGCTTCCCTCTTCAGAACTACTTAACTGGAATCACTGGGACTGCCACCCAGAATTACTAAAAAGCTTTCCCCAGGCCTCAGAGGACCAGCCTGGCTTTGGAACCACACCCATGCAGGGAGCTCCGTTTTAGCTCCTATCCCCTCCTCCCAAATACACACCCAGAACCCTGTTAACTCAAACCTATTCCCAAAGGAAATGAAAAAGAAAACAATTGGTTACAGGCTGATTTCAGAGTTTTCGAAGAATACAAAGAGAGCTATAATTTGATTTCTGTTTTTGCCCTTTTTTGGTGAGATTTTTATTTAGCCAGAAAAATCAATCAGACTTTATATCAAAGGGGTGGAACAGGAAGGAAAGGCATAGAGAACAGAGACACCCAGGAGACAGGACTGTTAGGACCTTTGTTTGCAGAGTAATTTGATGCTCGGGTAAGAAGTGTTTCCGGCATTTCAATTCTAACTGAAAAGCAGGAGCAGGAAGCACTGCCTGGAGAAAGAGCCTGTAACCAGGCCAGAGGTGCTCCACAGTGCTGAAATTCCGAGCTCTCTCTTAAAGGGTCAGAAGCAAGCACTGCTGCCCTGACCGGTTCTGTAACCGTGGATAAGGCTCCTCCCTTTCCTCAAAGTGAAGACGACAGAACGACCTTGAGAATACCTTCTGGCAGCATAACAAACTCATAAAATTGTCATCAATTCCAACAAGCATAAGGCTTTTGCCTTTCCCCTGTAAACTACTTCCTGAGATCCAAAGGAGAACGAGAAAATAAAAATGGAATTCACTCTGTGTCATTATCCTAAACAGCTTCCCCTAAAAATACTCCAGGATATGTGCTACAATCGGGCAAAGTTCAAGTTCAGTCAAATGTCAGCAACCTAGCACCAACTATGTCTTTGTCTCTTTGTTCCTGAAAGCTGAGGGCCAGACACCAGGTGTTTAGAGTGGTAGGCAGGGATGCAGCCCAGAAGCCCCCTTATTTGACAAGAGATCTTTTCAGGGGCTGGCAAAACTGAGGGAGGATGTAGGGGCTGCCATGTGCTGTTGGTGGCCCAATGTGACACACAGCTCCACACACCTGACTCTGGGATGCCATTTCAACCTGGTCCTCTTGGTCCCTCTGGAATGGGGAGGCCAGTTCACAAGGATGCTCACACCCAGGAAGAAGGGCGAATCATGGGGCCAAGTGTCCTTACCTGGAAGCGCAGGATGATGGTCCAGATGAGGCCGAGGGTCAGCCGGTGGTTCCCATCCACGATGTCATGGGAGCCCATGTTCTCAAGATGGACTCTCTGCTCCTTCAGGAACTGAAGGGCCTTGTCCACATTCTCCAGACAGTGGATGCGCATTCGTCCCTTGGTGGGTTTAGGCTAGAAACAAGGGAGCAAAAGGTAGAAACAGATCATATAACGGGGCAGAGACAGGCAGGGACCTCTTGCCCAGAGTTCACATGTGCCCATTCATGCACCACTCTCCTCCCCACACCAACACATTCAAAACCCTGTGTGCTTGCTCACTATAAAGACAGTATTTACCTAACATCCTTACCAGAGAAAAGTTTACTTAAGGGATGGGGATCCCTCTTCAGAGGTTTGTTTAATCACGCAAGGGACAGAGTTTACACATGAGCACAGAAGCTGGAAGGTTAGAGAGAAAGGAACCCAATCTCCCTGACGGATCTGAGCTGCCGCCGCCACCCAGTTTTCTGCAGACGCAGGGCCAGACACCCCTGATGACTTTTTCACTGCTTGAAACATAAAAATAGGGTTGTTACTTGCAGGTCTGGGTTGTTTCCTAAGGCTGGCTCCAAATGAAAAGGGGACACACTACCAGATGAGCAGAAGTGGCAGTTTCGTGAGGGCTGAGAGAAAGGGTGTGACTCACTGAGAAGGATAAAGGAAAAGACAGTATGAGAGCAGTGCAATTTGATTACCCCAATGTCTCTTCTTTTTACCCAGTTGTATCCCAACCAAGAAGCTCTGGGAAGGTGAATATTTTCAATAAATGAAGCAAAAGATCAAGGCACACACACACAGGAAATTCTCCATGGGTCTCCATCACCTACTGGGTCTAGAGCAAGCTCCTGTCTCCACTGCTTGGCTCTGGCCTTCTCTCCTGATTTCCCAGCACAGACCCTGCTGGCACGGGCTGCACGCGCACCGCTGCTTCCAGCTGTCCTCGGGCCTTTTGTTCTCATCTCTTTTCAATGACTATGCACCTGACTAGGGAACGAGGGGTCCAGAACATGTGCTGTTTCAAACCCAAAGTGTCTCGGCACTGAGGACAAAGACATTCTACTAACTGTAGCACACAAGGTGTGCCTCAAAGGGAGCAGCAAAGGTCATTCTTTTTTTTTTTTTTTCTTTTTAAGATTTTATTTATTTGACAGAGAGAAACACAGCCAGAGAGAGAACACAAGCAGGGGGAGTGAGAGAGAGAGAAGCAGGCTTCCTGCGGGTCTCTTGGATCATGACCTGAGCCGAAGGCAGTCCCTTAACCAACTGAGCCACCCAGGCACCCTGCAAAGGTCATTTTCTAACTGAAGGTGAGAAAAACAGTGTGGATGGAATCAGGAGGGCTAAGGAGAAGGGGGCTGTCGGTCTCTTCCCAGGCTCATCAGGTATAATCACTGTTCTTGCAGACTCGATCCTAAAAAACTCAATCACAATACACAAGACCTCACAATACACAAGACCTCCCAAGCCTCTCTCTACAAAGTCTCAGTAGGAACCTATGTTCCTTTCCACATCCATGTGGGTATAAGATGTGAGTGGGGCAGGATGGTGATAAAGGTCCATTTCCCTGCAGGTTGATGGGTCTAATGCCACATCGCAGGGACTAGGGGATGTGACTGGTCATGCAGATATGCTATATGGATGGTTCACTGCAGACCCAGATGCAACTCAAGTCCCTGGAAAGCACCAGCCATTGCAAACAACAGGCATGAGACACAGGAAGGAAGTGGGTAAAAAAAATTAAGGCAAACCACTTCAGGTAAATGATCAGACACCTTCAAATGGTTAAAAAACAAACAAACCCCATGAATTTCCAAAAGGCAGGAAAAAAAAAAAAAAAGGAAAGCTTTCAGGAATCACTCCTCTTTTTTGCAATTCTCCCCCAAATCAATCCAAGGTTGGGGAGGGCTGATGAGGAACTCCCTCTCCCTAAAACTTCCTATTGTTCACGGCCTTTTATCTTTTCAGTCATCAAACATGAGCAAACCAGCCCTATGCAAATGCTTCTATTGGACAATTCCACAGAGAGGACAACAACTGTGCTGTTGAAATGGCCTTTATTCAAGGTACAATTTCGCCACTTCCTAGCAAATCAGAGCCTTACTTCTCAACTATTTACCCACAAACTGGTCAGAATACCAATAATTATTTCAAAGGGCTGTTACATAAATGAAATGGTAAACTAATCATTAGAGCATTCTCAAACACTCAAAATGTCTCTCTACTAGTAAAGGGCACCTCAAGCCTTTTCCTCCCCAAAACATCTACTTAAAACAAAAAAACGGGGAGACTCCCATCTCTCCCTGTGTTTGGAGAGAATACACCTCTCTGGAAACAACAGGAAGTATTACACCTCTCTGGAAACAATAGGAAATATTTAGGCTCTAGTCTGAGAAGCTCACATGCTTCATTTGAAAGGCAAGCTCAAAACCAGGAGAAACTGTGCCTCCAAACAGTGATGATGAAAATCCACTCTTCTAATCCCGACAGCCCAAATTAAATTCTGGACTGGAATGAAAAGGGAAAGTGGTAGAGAAAAATGTAGCTGGGTGGTGATCCGACAGAGGGGAAAGGATGTGAAAATACCCAAACCTCGACATCTGGGGCTTCTATACATAGTAAGGACTCAGTAGGTCAAAGCTTATTAGGAAACAACCCTGAGAAACACGATTTACTGACATTTAAATATGATTACTGCACTGTACCTACTACTTCAAACTGGGCTAAGTCCTACACGGTAACAATCAGTACATGTGCCTTATCACCTCACTCACTCTGCCACCCTCAGGTTTCTCAAAGCCTTCCCCACCTTTCATTTCTGTTGAAGCTCACTCATGGGCAATGGCTCATTCCCGCCTTCCATGCCAAAAGGGTAAACAAGGGGGCGCCTGGGTGGCTCAGTTGGTTAAGCAACTGCCTTCGGCTCAGGTCATGATCCAGGAAACCCGGGATCGAGTCCCACATCGGGCTCCCTGCTCGGCGGGAAGCCTGCTTCTCCCTCTCTCACTCCCCCTGCTTGTGTTCCCTCTCTGGCTGTGTTTCTCTATGTCAAAAAAAAAAAAAAAAAAAAAAAAAAAATCTTAAAAAAAAAAAAAAGGGTAAACAAGACACGATGAGGTTATATGATTCGCTGGTGGCACAGTGAGGGGTGGTGGTGGTAAGAACCAAGACTAAAACTCAAGAATATAAGAATATCAGCTGCCCAGTTTCCTGTTCAGTCTGCCTCAGAGAGCGCTTCCATCCTTTTATAGGGCACAAAAGCTGGACAAGTTTAGGGAGCGATGATGACAGTGAATTATTTTTAGGAAGTGTGAGTGATCACACAGAGCTACACCTTGAAACACACGGTCATTAAAACAGTAGAGCTCCCAAATCTGAACATTCTCGGCTGCCCTGACGGCCCTCACCCCTGTGCGTGTGGTTAATGACGGTCATCACATTCAGTCCTCACAGTAACACGGCAAAATAACTGCTGCCTCACTGAGCAGACACTGGGAGTAATCAACGCCGGCAGCTCCTCCGTGGCCAGCACGCACTCCAACGCTTACGCTCTTCCTGTTACAGCAAGAACCAAGAGTGGTGCACGTTTCCACGTGAAAGGAAACAGACTCGGTTCCCATCTGGCAGATAGTTTTCTTTTTTTTTTTTTTTTTAAGTGCTATTTTTATATTACTAAAATTCCATCATCTTAAAAGGAAAAGAGAGATAACAATGGAGAAAATGGAACACAATGGAATTAGGGGGACGGGTGCAGTCCTCAGTGATAAACACTTTCTTGAGGCAGTGCCCCAAGGGCGGCAGATTCCGCCAAGGAAAGGAGAGTTCCCTGTCTTGCCTCCATTAATTATTGTCTGATTTCCACGGTGACGCCGGTGCACCCCCAACAGAATGTGTGCCTTTCTGTCCTAGAAGTCACTTCTGATGGGGCAGTCTGAAATGCCACTCACGTGGAGAGGGGCTACAGCCCAGACCCACATGTAACGTAGAAACGAGAGGCGGTTGTAGTGGCAGCAGCAGAATGGCTCCTCTGAGGAAATGCCCACTTTTACGGGTCCTCCTTTAAAACAGTTTAGCCACCTTCCGTCTCTTGCAGGCACTTCTCCTGTTTCCCTTCCCAAGGTCCCTTCTGTCCCTTCTAGCCCCAAGTCTTTATCAAGCACAGCTCTATCCTGGCCTTACCCAGACCCATCTTTTTTCAGACTCCAAAGAAGGAATGGAAATTACAGAGCCAAAGAACCACCTCTAGCACCTGACAACACAATTCCAAGGGCTTATTAGAGCTACCTGTCCGAGCCTTGCCTCTGAGAAGCAGTGTGGCCTTGAGCAAATCCACCAAGGAGACCCAGGACCTTTAGTAACCAGTGAAGGAACTGGATGGTCCCCGCTCTCCCTCTCTGCCTCCACTGCCTGCCCACCTTTGAGCTTGAGTCTCTTCTCCCCTGCAGGGTGTCAGGATCTGCAGAACTACAGAATAATCACAATGACAGGGTTTCTGTCTGAGCTTAGAGATGGCAAAGAGAAAACAAATGTTTCCTAGAGGGATCTGGCCTCCTTCAATAAAGGAGGAAGACACAGGGGAGGATTTCTGACAGGGTGTTTTGGTAGGCACCCTGGGAGCTGGGCCATGCTGTCCTACCCTAAAACATTTTCTCTATGGGTTTCCCAAGTCACCTTGAAGCCACCTGGAGCAACAGTTTTCCAAGAGTTGCAGGGTGGACAGAGCACCAGCCCTGAGAAGCAGGAGAGGCTGACTCTAGAACTCTACCTGCCATACACCAGCTGGAGGGCCTGGATGGCCACTTATGCTGACTCTCAGTACCTATGAAATGAAGGGATCTAACTTACCGGTCATCAAAGTCACTTCCAGCTATAAAATACAACGTATATGCGGGAGAGTAGAAGGCTTATTAACATGCATGGTGACTTTTAACATGTCCACTGATCCCTTGCTCAGTTAAAGAGGAAATGGAGGAAAGACATTAAATGGTCTCCACATACCAATGTGACAGATACTTATCTTTGTCTTTTACCAAAAAATAGTTTGACACCCCCACCACACACACACCCTCTACTTAATTCAGATGGTAGGATAATAAGCACTAATTCCAAAATCTCCTCTAATACAATACATAGCCAAACTCACTTTACACTAAGTCCCCAGTCAAGTTTTGATCTTTAACAAGTATAAACAATTCTTGTCCAATTAAAATTAAATAAGGAATAACACACTGTGTTCCACATTAGGTCCTGCCTGTTTCTTCACTGGTTGGGACGTCTCCCAATGAGTATTTCCCTTCAGCAGGAAAGGAGGGCACCAAAAAACAAGAGAGTGGACTGGAGTCCAAGTTCTATGACCTACTAGTGACACTGGCCCTGGGCAAGATCCTGGTCACCTCTATTTCTTCCATAAAGCCTAACTGCCCACTTCATTAGACTATGAGAAGTCAGTGAGATGGCAGATGTGACAGTATATGCTAAAAAGCAAGACATGCTCAAGTTACCATCAGCACTCCTTCCAAAAACAATCTCCAATTTAGCTGGAATACTTTCCTACCCCAGTTCCTTCCTGATGCCCACCACCAAATACACTCCTCACTCTCCCTCACAGCAGACACCTGACCAGTACCTACTCTGGCCATCCACTCCTGAACCCTTTTCCTCCTGGTTCCTGCTGGAACTCCACCCACTTGCCATCCAGAAGGCTTGTTGCCCCTTCTGAACTCTAGGACTCTGGGACCATTCACTTGGTACAGGATGGTGCATACCTATCCCTGTTAATTCACATTTTGCAATTAAAATTAGACTGCAATTTAATGGGGTGTTCTACTGCGGCTGGTTGCTGGAAACAAAAGAAAATTCTCCCAAACAAATGATATTAAAAACAACAGGTAGATTCTGTGGCCAGTTCACAAAACCTCTTTTCAACAACAATACATGCCAGTATGACTCTCCCAACAAAAGGCTTTATGTAAAACGCCCCCAGGGCAGTTCAAAATGGGATTTAAGGCTTAACAAACCTCCTGGTAAATCTATCTTCCCCACCTAGCTCAGCCTGTTTTGGCATTAACGGTAGCAAAGAAAAAAGAAATCCTGTTGATTTCTCTTCTTTGATGCTGATTAACAGGGTAAGACGACAGAATATTAGGAAGACAACAGGCAGGCAAAAACCAGTGCCATCTGCAACTGAAAATGGCGGAGCTGGGGGGAAGGGCAGAGGTGTTCAGAAAACCCTGTCCTCTCTGTGTCAGAGGTAAGTGCCCTGTCCGGCAGGAACAAGGTAGAAACCCTTCCTTTTAGAGCCATTCTTCACTCCTGAGGCTAATGGAGGAAAGGGGGCAGGCACAGGCAAGCCTCAAACCTGGTTTGTGACCTGTGGGCTCCACTTTACCCCCAAAGTCCAAAGCTGACAATATTATTCCCAAGGCCCTGGGATCTGGGACCAATAACAAGTGGCTGACACAGGTTCTGTGATCATAGCTTTCATCTGCTCAGTTGATGCTGAAGTCAAGGATAGGTCTATATTTTTTTAAGGGAATTTTAAAGCAACACCTTTTTATAGTCCATTGTAATTTCGAAGTAAGATTCTGGGGGAAAAATGTTGTGTTTTTTTTTTTAGTCAACAACCCAATCCCACCCAAGTACAGAAAGCTTCCTGGCTAAGCTTCAGAGTTTCCTCATTGTTCCACAGACTGAGATACCTAAGGCAAAGACAGGGACATTTCCAGACACAGATGCTATCCAAGCCAGGACCACAGGAAAGGGGTTTCTGCCGTCTGAGGTTCCCAATACAGCAGAATCAAGTGTCTTGATAACCCAAATGCCTACTTAAAACTTGTTCAAATTTAACTCAAATTCTACTGAGCCAAAATGTGGATGCGGTTAGGTTGGAATTGTCTGGGTTGTTAAGCTAATGTTTCTTTGAACTTTACTCAGTAAAAAAATCAGACAAACTTCCTCCCCTGTAAAGAAGGATTAACTGCCTCCAAGAATTTATTAATAAACTTAGATTCTCTAGTTCTTCAGACACTCCTCTGTTATATACTGCCAAGCTGATGGTAAGGCATGGGGCTAAAATGCTGACTGACACACAGGTCCAGATGCAGGGCAAACGTGTAAGTCACACAGGGTTTGGATCACTGATGCAGAAAGCCCAGAGCTGCCTGAATGCTCTCTGACCATACGTGTTTAACTGTGGACAAGAATTTACGCAGGTCTGGAAGCTCTAACAGCCTCAATAATTTCAGACTCTGAATATGCAAGGATCCTGTGGGGCAAGCCCTCAGGGAGGTCATCTCTTACCGGGATGGTCTCTAATTTGAGTCCCTGGCAGCCTCCACTGCCAACAGCAGAGAACAGTTTGTGTCCCCTCCAGAAAGTTCCATAAACCAAATAAACCACAGGGCTAAAGGGGCTGAAAATCTTTAGTCCAAATGAACAAGAGCTTTAGCTCACTCTATCTGTGGCATCCTTAGTTTTGGAATAAGAAGATTAATCAGACCGCCCAACCTATCATCAGGGTTGGCTGTGTGAGGAATGAATAATGGAAGAAGTTAAGGCACTTGGGGGTTCACAAAGTAGTATGTCATTGCTAAACACAACTTCTGGCACTGACTGCCTGAGAGGTTGGAGATGGCGCCCATCCTATCCTCTTCCCTAGGTGTCTGGGTGGCTTTAAAATATATACATCTAACAGCAAATAAAGAGAGGAGTGGGAGGGATCTGCACATGACTAAGAATTATGCTGTTAATTGCTTTTTTTCCCTACTAAAGTTTTTGTTACCCCGTTTGGCATAATGGGCAATGGGACTGATCCCATTTGTTCGTGGACATTATCAAAGACACAATCTTCTTCGTATTAAAGAATTATGGACCTTGAAAAGTGAACACTTTGCTCCTGACAGCCTGGAAGACTGGACCCTACTGGAACCAAAATAAATATCCAAGTTAATTTCTATCCACGTGACCTTTAAATGATTTTTTTCCCAGTTATTTTCAAAAACAAGCAAAATAAAATCAATAAATAATCACACTGGCTAAACATTTAAGAAAAAAAAGAGTTGAGAGGTAGGGGGAAATGTCTTACAAAAATTAAATTTCGGGGCACTTGGCTGGCTCAGCTGGCAGAGCATGCAACCTGATCTGGGGGTGGTAAGTTCAAGCCCCACACTGGGTGTAGAAGTTACTTAAAAATAAAATCTTTAAAAACAAAAACAAACCAAAAAAATCTAAAATAAAATTTAAAGGTGCATATCACAATATTTTATCCTAGGTTCTCACACAAGATACATTTAAAAAAAAACAAGTCAAAATGCAATAAAATGACAGGCTCTTATTCTCTCCATGTGAGCCCAAATATGCCCCCAATCTCACCCTATCAGAACTACCATCAGGGCAGCCATCATGGTCTTGGGCGGAAGCCTCCTTCATTTTTTGAGTTTGTTGAGCTTGACCCAAAACAAATTAAGATGAGGTAACAAGACCTGCATGCCTGGGGAACAAAGAGTGGAGACAAAACTCGCTATAGATGAGAGGGGGCCTCACCAACTGTTAAAGGACTCCATTCTTAAAGATTTTTTTTTAAGATTTTATTTTTATTTATTTATTTGACAGAGAGAGAGAGAGATCCCAAGTAGGCAGAGAGGCAGGCAGAAAGAAAGGAGGAAGCAGGGTCCCTGCCGAGCAGAAAGCCGAGATGCAGGCCTCAATCCTAGGATCCTGAGATCATGACCTGAGCTGAAGACAGAGGCTTTAACCCACTGAACGACCCAGGATCCGAAAGGACTCCATTCCTGAACAGAGGGGCATGGAGGGGAAAACCTCTATGTTTTCACCCAGGCTCAACAGGCAGTTCAGATGGTCAGCTAGTAACAGGGCAGCCCCTTGCCTATGGTCAGAGATGTGTGAGACCGTCTATACACAGACCCGTGTGGCTGTCAACTTACAGGGTGGAACTCAAGTTAAAAATAAGGCTTTCTGGCAGCCCTGCCAAGCAGCAGAGTCAGAGTTTCCCGGTGATGTCACTACAGGTGTGGGACTCTATCCCTGGGTGTGTTTGGCTCTGTCCCACCACCACCTATGGAACAACATATGCTCTGGTACAACTTAGCATCTATTTTCAAACCGAGACCAGACAAAACCTGTTGGCTCGGTTACAGGGATTGCTTTAAGGTTCATAAACAAAAGTCACATCAGAGACAAGCCGCAGTAGCTCTGGGAAACAGAATGGGGACAGATCTTTCAGTGTAGGCTGGCAATTCCCTTGCCCAAAAAGGCACCATGAACTGATCAGAAGCTCTGTGTTTCCAAGGACATGACAAAACACCAGCCTCTCCCTCCACCCGCAAAATAAAAAAGTATGCAAGAAGAAAGCAAAAAACATCAGAGACTACTGAATTCAATTCTTGCCACCTTGTAACAGCAGCTCAGATTTTCCAGAGAATCCGTAAGAAACAGATTTAAAATTATTCCATGACCTCGTGGGATAAACTCATCTTGGAGCCAGTGCCCAAGTCTGGCCCTTCAATTTCCAGCACCAGGCCCTGTTTAACAGGGGACACCAGCCAAGATCTTTCAGACCAAGGGTAGTAACCTCACAAATTACCAGAACGAGGCTGCTTAATTACAGTTCAAGAACATCACCTAAACTCACAATGGTACACGGGAGCTTTTCCCAACATATTCATCTCACTTATCAAGATTCTCATCAAAACATCAACCATTCATTGCAAAATTCATCAGGAAACACAAATCCACACTTGATTTTTCAAAAACGTTCTCTGACTTCTGGTGTAAGTTGCTTAGTAATGGTCTCACACTTACCAGCCTCTCTCCAGAGAGGACTTCCAGCAGCTTGATGAGCATCCGTCCATCTCGAAGGTCAGTGTACAGGTCTGTGATCCGACAGGACACTCGGGCCAGGTGGGAATTGACCCACTTTGTGAAAGTCTTCTTCTGCACGGCTTCACGCTCATCTGCAAGGAGAAGAGCTCACTTTACCATCAGTTACAGCATGGTGGCAGCTGTTATGTGCTAACAGGGTCAAAAGACCCTAAAGAAGAACAGGAAAATGAAACCCTGAATGAAACCTCAACTTAGCTCCTCTTAAGCATGATCACCTCTTCACGACTATAAGAAATGTACAAGGGGCGCCTGGGTGGCTCAGTTGGTTAAGCAACTGACTTCGGCTCAGGTCATGATCCCGGAGACCTGGGGTCGAGTCCCACATCGGGCTCCCTGCTCAGCGGGAAGCCTGCTTCTCCCTCTCTCACTCCCCCTGCTTGTGTTCCCTCTCTGGCTGTGTTTCTCTCTGTCAAATAAATAAATAAAATCTTTAAAAAAAAATAAAAAAAGAAATGTACAAACCTTGAACACATCTGAGCCTCTAGGGGTACCACCAGAATAGCCCTGCTCTCATTCATTTCATTTTCTTTGCCTCCGCTGAAGAGGCCAGAGGATACAGTAGAACACAGGGGCAGCCCTGCCCAGTATCATAACATCTGGTAAAGTTTCTAATGCATACATTGCTGCTACGATTATTCCTCCAAAAAGCGTGTGTTAGGGAAGTACACAGTATATGGAGGGATGTGGCGTAGAAAAGCTAAGGAGACAGCAAAAAATTGCTTCCCTCTATACAAAGGATCAGAAGATAGACTCACTCATCACCTTGATTTGTAATGATACTCTTACCTGCCAAGTCACATGCCCCCATGAACAACAGAGAAAACAGCAGGCAACGCAGGGAGGTATAAGGAGATCCGACCCGGCACTGGGAGAGCAGAGCCTGGGCCCAAGGTTTTGCCAAAAATATGCTGATATACTGGGTTCAGGGTCCCATTCCATAAGATGGGTGGACAACTATGATTTCCAAACATAACTATTGACAGGCAATTGCAACTATGGTCGAAACTGTGGTAGTTGAATAACCAAGTCATCAAGTGATCAAGTTCTGCCAAATTCAAAGCCTCAGTCATCAAGTTCTATCAAATTCAAAGCCTAAAACTCTAGACACATCAGTCCAGAACTGGCTAGAACATCTACACAAATAAGCTTCCAGACTTCTTGCCTCTCCAGAATGTTCTATTTGCAGGCTGCTGAAACATTCAATAGGGATGCACAGAATGTACCCTGTACCCATTCATACTCACTCACTGTTTTCTACAGAGATACACTTTGTCAGTTACCCCACTTCTGGTTCTGTAGCATGAATTTGTGCCAAAAGACCCAAGATCTACTCCTTCCAGTGTTAAGCCCAAACCCAACAAGATGTTTATGCATTAATCTACAAAAAAGAGAGCAGATCCCCAAAATTTTTTATGTATTTCACCACTACCAGGTAACAACTCAAAAGCAACCTTTGCTTAGAGGCATATACCTGGTGGCCTTGGGTTACTGGGCTCCCAGGCTGACCAGAGCATTGTGGGAGGCCTCCAGCGTAGGGAGGGAGTCAGGCGGAGCCAACAGCAGGTGCACCGGTACTGTGGTGAGAGCCTGGCAGGTGAGGCAGCTGGCCACCTGCTGCAAGGAACAGCTCCTCCCAGTTCAGTCTTTCCCTAAAGAACAGTCTGTCCAGCGGAAAAGAGGGCCTTTCCCTGGGACAAAGGCCAACCCAAAACAAAGGATCAGAAAGGGCAGGATTGAGGGAATGAGAAATAGGTAGTAAGGGACACAGTGCAGATGAAAAAGGAGCTGTACCAATAAAAACATCATGAGAAGTCACAGAGAGAAGATCACATGCATTATTAATCACACAATCATCATGATGGACGGCAATTTCAACTGACACATGGAGCTGTCCTTTTTTAGCTGAAAGTTGGCTGTTTTGAAAGAGGAGGTCCAGAGCAGAATACAAAGGTATTAAGCTTCCCCTAAGTATATTTCACAGATGGCAAGTAACTCCTAGTTCAGATGTATTTAGGGTCAACTAATATTTTTTTTTAATTGTGATACATTTTATGTGCTACACTGGAGTTGGAAATGTCTTTTATAAAGCCCTTGATGGCTATCGAGGCTGTTATTAAAGGGTTTGAGCTCAAAGTCACTACCACACCCGGCCTATCAAGGGAACAAGATCAAAACGAAAAACTGCTTGGATTATGCTATTTCTAAATAAACAGCACAAAAGGTGTTCCTCAGCCAACTGTCACTCCTTTGGGTGAATCTCACATTACAGAAATACTCCTGGCTTCTTTTAGGTTCTGAATTAACAGGTTCTTTTATGAGGGGATTCCAGAGATTTGATTCAAAAGACAGTAAAGTACACTCCCCCTGCACCCAGCTGAGAGAGTTACAGCCCAACCCCAGCTCTCCTCCCCCAGGAGGAGGCAGAGAGGTCACTGGTAGAGTAGAGCAGTGAGCGGAAATAAAACTGTTTCACACAGCCTGAGGATCTGCGTGAGGAGGGCTCCTCAGGTCCCCAGAAACTCCAGGAAGAAGGGAAAGAAAAACCTGAACAAAAGTAAAAGGAAAGGAACGGGAGCTTGCTTTCTTGTCCGCACTCCTGCTTTTTTCTACGTTCCCCACTCAGCTTCCTAGCAGGCCCCAGGTCATGTAAGCGTGTAAGAAGTCACATAAGACGTAAGTTCTTCCAGCTCACACCACGCCCTGGAAAAGACATGGAAGATTCCATCCAAGGACTGGGCCAGAACCAACGCTTTCATGGCACACAAGGGGCAGGAAATGGGCTCAGCAGTGAGACACTAAGTCCAGTCAGCTTAGTGTGTCCTCTTAAATGGATGGCTTGGTGAAAAACAAACATTTCTGGGGCCTGAACAACAAGGGAAAAGGAGGGGAAAAAAATCTACCCAGCAGCCTAGCTGAGGATGAGGCGGTGTGTCCTTGGGGACTCCGTCCTTTGTTCCACCCTTCCTGGGAAGGCACAATGACATCACCCCTGCACTTGCAAACCAGCTGCCTCTCTGAGGAGGAGCAGGAGGCTCTTGGCAGGGACGATGGAAGACAGTCCAGAGGCGTGTTTCCAAGCTTGAGCTGCTGTCACTGTACCAGAACTGAGTAAGGAAGTGGTGGGAGAAGCCAAGAAAGGACAGTCCACTTCCAGTTCTACCGGTATGAGGCAAATCTGGCAACAAGAAAACGGAGCCCTTGCAAACTCCATATTGAGTTAGTTATTTAGACCAGCGGTTCTCACCTCCCCTCAGGACATTTAGCAATGTCTGGTGACATTTTTGACTGTCCTGCCTGAGCATGGGGACTACTTCCATCTACTGGGTAAAGGCCAGGGATCCGGTAAACATCCTACAGTGCGCAGGACAACCCCCACAACAAGGAATTATCCAGCTCAAAATGTTAGTAGTGCCCAGGCTGAAATCCTGGTGTAGACATTCCAGCTCCCATCAAAAGGAACTGGCATTCGTAGTGTCTCAGACTGCACTTCCCAGAGAGAGAGAGAGAGAGACACCTGAGTTGGGAGTGTTGTTCATTCATTACTCTCTTAGCCCACATCCAAGGCTTTGCGATCCTGATGGTTTGCATGCTGGCCGCAGCAGGAGACATCTCTATACCTTCAACCCCACTCATCCCACAAAGCACTTACTCCTTCCTTGCAAGAAAGAGCAGCAGCAGCTCCTGCTGCCTCTGCCTCTAGGACAATCACAGCGGTAGGAGGCTCTGTCTGGCCCAGGGTGACAGTGGGCATTTCTGTCCCTCAAGCCAAGTCAGGCCCGCATCTGACCAAAGGAAGCTGACATGGTTGAACCTGACACTGGGGCAGGTTTCCTGTCCCCCCTACCCCACCCCAACCACCACTGCCCTGCCTATAACCTGGTAAGTGCTGCCTCCCAGAGCAGGCACCTCCACATTCCCAGTAAGTACCTCTCAGCTGTGTCAGTCCATGCCCCTTCCTCCACACTGTATTCAGTTAGAGAGACCTAAGGTCCCTCTAGCACTGGATGAGAGGAGATGATGTGCACAGTAAGGTGCCTGGCTTGTTGTAAATGCTCACTAAATCAGCTCCTTCTCTGGCCCAGCAAAGCAGCACTCTCATCAGTTCAAACCACTGGGATCCAGGATCATGGAGCCACATGCCCTCAGGATTGAAGGAGGCTTTAGAAGTCCCCTGAAACAACACTCTTTCAAAAGCAAAAACACCCCTTCTACTGTACCTGGGCCAGCTATTTAAAAATCCCAGAAAGGAGGGAAACCATGTGTGGGCATGGCAGTAAGTTATTAACAGTCTTACTGAAAGAAAACAGCTTGTCCTTTTTTTATTAAGATAATAATAGCATCGCTGAGACTTACTATGTCCTAGGTACCAGTCTATATGCTTTACAGTCCCCATAACTACTCCCCATTAGGTAGAATTAGTAACTTTCCAGGCAGTCTGGCTCCAAAACCTGGGTTCTCAACCACTATGCAATAATGCCCTCAGCACGACATTAAAACACAAAACCAAACATGTTTCCATGACCAAGATCTAGAATCACCCATCATCTCACCATCCTAACCCAAGTCTTTCTGTGAAAGGGTCTGATCCATCACCAGGTAACTCCAACTACTGGACAGTGTCTCCATCCAGTCTAGGTATGTCACTATGGCCAGCAAGGCTCACTCCACCTACAGAGCCACAGAGAATATGGGTCTCCCCACTCCTGCACATACAGGCCTTCAGGTTTATTTTTTAATTATTATTATTTTTAAGATTTTTATTTATTCTTTGTCAGAAAAAGAGAGAAAGTGAGCACAAGCAGAGGGAGCAGCAGAGTTGGAGAAGCAGGCTCTCCGCTGAGCAAGGAGCCCGATGCAGGACTTGATCCCAGGACCCTGGGATCATGACATGAGCTGAAGGCAGATGCTTAACCAACTGAGCCACCCAGGTGTCCCAGGGCCTTTGAGTTTAAACATTCTTCATCGATGCCTCTTTCCATACAATGAGTGACACAGTGTGGTAGGCAGAGTAGAAACCAAGAGGGTACCTGAGGACACAACTCCCCGATGGAAGGCAGGACTTGAGGCACCTGCAGTGCCAGCAGCCCACAGACAGCAAAGGTAGGGAACGAGCAGGAGGGGGCCCGGTGAGTCTATGTGTCAATGCAGGAGTGGGAGTCAGGAGAGACTAAAGCTACTCTCAAAATAAGCCTCCAACACCCACGAATTCTACCAAAACATCCTCAGAACCCTGAAAACCTGGGAACCAGAAGTGGTTCTGGGTGTGAAGATCCAGCCAGCTAATTCTTTGGCACCACAAGCTCAGATAAAAATTAGCCAACTATCTGGAAAGTGAGAACCACTGAGACCCAGAAGAGGAAACCAAACCTTGAGTGAGTGGCAATACCTGTGTCAGCTTCTGATCCCTGGAAGGAGTGAATCGTAGGTAAAATGCTATGGTGCACTTTCTTGATAAGAGAACTTGTTAAGATGGTGTGCCTACACTTACACCATCATGCACCTGAGCAACTTACACCTTCTCTGCACAGCAACTCTGTCAGGGACAGGACAAGTATCTCCACCACAGCTCCAGGCTCGGGGAGGAAAGGGCTGCTCCACATCAGCAGCCAGGAGAGGCAGACTTGGCATATGCTGGGCGTCCTTGGGTGTTGCTTTGGGTCTTCCGCTGCTCAGTCAGGTTAAAAAATATTAGGGTGCATGCTTGGCTACACCTTCTTCTTTAAGTAACTAGATTCACTGCCTTTGGGTTTTAGTCAATAACTTAAAATTTTCAGAAGATGGCTTACCAAAAGAGATGAAAAATTTGTAAGAGAAACATTCTTGCCTAATTTTAACCAAAAGGCTGTGAATATTCTCTCCATCATCATCTCCTTCAAAGCACATAACTGACTTCTGTGCATCTGAGGGAATGACTACCATCAATACTGGAAGACTGTAAGGCTTCAACATTGATTTACTCTGGAAAATTCGCTGCAACTGGAAAAATGAACACTGTGTTAGCGTAAGTCAAGCTAAAGGAGATGGAAATAGCTTTGATGAACAGAAGGGCATTGTGTGATGGAAATGATTGTATAGCATCTTTTGGCAACACCCCATGCACACAGTACTCAACACAAGCACATTCACCATATGCCACAGTTCTGGCTATGAAAGGGGATGAGAGCCAGGGGTGAAGAAAGGCCTGAAGGCATGGAACATTTCTGGATGGAAAATAAAGGAGATACAGAAATAGGAACTGACAAATGAGCCCTCAAATACTAGGTTTATACCTAGCTGCAGAGAGTAGATCTTGCTTCTACTTTTCAAATAGTCTGAACCTGCTGGTAAAACCCAAGAGTGTTTTCTTATCAGGATCTTCTTCAATTATGCTAAGATATCCTATCTTAAAGAAGAGGTGGCAAGTGTACAACTTTTCTCTGGACAGACTGATTAGCTATGTGAAGTATAGATGTGGGTTCACAGTAGGAATTGAGAAACGAGGATGGAAGCTGAGAAGAAATCCAAAGGAGGTGATGGAGCAAGCAATGAATACAACCCCATGACTGACTAAATTATTTAAATACTATTATAGCTATCTGGGTAAGGACTAACCTGAAATTGAGAGTATTAATAAGCTCCAGTATTTACAAAGCACCTACTGTATGTAGAACTGTGTGTCTAACTCAAGGTCCCCTGCCCTCAATAAACCAGTTAGTCTAGGTGGGGAAACAAAGCAGAAAGTCAAAAAATAACAAAAGATACTACAAAGTAGTACAGGATCAGCTACCTGGACAATCTTTTCAAGATGTACTTCTGGGTGTTTGGAAGAAATAGCTCACTATACTTAGGATGGTTTCAGGCCCCATCCTTCAACAATTACTGAAGTCCCTCATGCCTTTCTCATTCTCACCCCCCCCTTTTTTTTAACGTTTTTATTTATATATTTAAGTAGTCTCTACACCCAACATGGGGCTGGAACTCAGGACCCGAGGTCGAGAGTCGCACGTTCTACTGACTAAACCACCCAGATGCCCCTCATTCTTACCCATCTTAAACATTACTGTTGTAGTAGCCTTCCCCAAAGAGTGGTTTCTCAAAGTTATACCACCATACCAAAACCTTCAACGGCTCCCAGCCATGCACAAGAGGGTCCAAATTTCAGAGACAGGAATTCAAGGGTCCAGACCAACCTCTGCAGAGGAGGCACACTTTCCTCTGGCATTCTCTCTGACACATGCCCAGGTATTATGCTTTGTTCCAAACTCTCACACCTTGCACATTTCTTTGTTTACACCATTCTCGTAACCCAGAAGGCACATCCTCTTCTCTTATCCTTCCTTAAAGGCTTAGGCCAAGATTAGCCTTTCAACAAGCCACCATTTGATGGGATGTGATCTCTTTTTATCAGGTATCCTGTACCCTTTTTCTCAACTAGCCTGTAACTGCCCCCAGGAAAAGGACCCAAGTCTACATCTGTTTGGAGCTTCACCATAAATATGCCTGGCAGAATGAGTACACGACAAACATCTGTTGAATGAACCAGCAAACTTGCAATGCTCAACAAATAGGTGCTCAATAAATCCTGCTGCTACTGGTGGTGGTCCTGATGAAATTACTGAGGAGAGAAATTTCAAATCACAAAGACAGGGCCTAAGAAGTTAAATGTTATCATTGTAGAGTAACTAAAATGCTTTTGCAATGGAACTGCTCTTTGCAATTGCTCCTCAAGGTCTGATAAATGATAATAATGCAATTTTGTGGTATGGTCTTTCAGAATAAAGAGATCCAACGCTAACCTGAAAAGAAAAGATTTTATTTTTCATTTAGGTTTGTTTTGTGGCAATTGCAATCATATACGTATACAGTAGAATGAGGCAGCAAAATACATAAATGTGCAATTATAACATTATTTTAACATGAACAAATAGGCCAATAGTCACAAGACTTAATTTATACTAATTTTAACAATATCCATTAAAGCTCAATTCTTGATTTGTTTAAAAAAAAAATCCTAATTCAAAACAAAAGACTACAGCAGGGTGGAGTTCCCATATGTGCCTTGGCTTGAAAAAATAAATAAATCATTTCCCATGAGCAACATGCAAAACACACAGAGCAGGAAACCGGAAACAGGCAACTGGCTGTATTGATAATAAAGAATCAAACTGTTATCTTGAGGCAGCAAAAGGAAGGAAACTAATCTTTTGACTAAAGGCCTCCCTGTGACGGGTTAGTCTGCATGCAGGCAGACCTTAAATTTATGCTTGCTGATTTGTATATAAATAGAACTTCAGTTAAAATATTTTTCCTAACAGTTTAACCTGCTTCATGAACAACACACATGTAAACATCTGTTCTAAATGCATGTGCAGCAAATATGCAATTCTCTGCTAACACTTGCCAGTCTGACATGCAGACCACAGAACAACTGTGAACTCCACATAACCTTGCACCTACGATTTACATCAGTGGAGCAGGCCCTGCTTGCAGCTTACAGCAGGTCTTTCTTTTAGTAGTCTAGCCCAATTCTGTCAACTGGAAACCAGGCATTGCAGAGGGAGACTCACAATAGTGAACTGACAAAGAAGGCCGATTCTCAGGGGTCCTGCCTCCCAGTCATGGTCACCACTTCAAGGTGAGCCCCTTAAAGTCACAATCCACAAGAAGTCAAGACTGTGGAGGATGCTAAGGTGATGGATAGTAGGGGCGAACTCTGAAAGCAAATGGCCAAAGGAACACCACTGACCCTTCTCAACAAGAGCAAAGCTGGGAACTAGGGTGAACTAAGTAGTGGAAAATGCCAAAACCAGGAGGAAAAATTAAAAGCCTTAAAAAATAAAAAAATTCAACTTATATGTGGAAGCTAAAAACCAAAACAAATGAATAAAAAAAGCAGACACAGACTCATCAATAGAACAAAAGTGATGGCTGCTGAGGGTGGGACGGGCAAAGGGGTGAAAGGGCGCGGGAGATTCAGGCTTCCAGCTATAGAATAAATAAGCCAAGGAAATAAAATGCACAGCATAGGGGACAGTCAGTGGTACTCTAACAGCATTGTATGATGGCAGGTGGTAGCAACACCTGGGTGACACAGCATGACAGAGTTGTCAAATCACTGTGTGTCAACTATACTCAGAAGAATAAAAATAATAAATAAAACCAAATTTATCAAATCACTCTGATTTCTGGGGAAATTTACTTTGATCAGATGAACTTGGAAATGTATGTTTAATCCTTTATATTTATTTTAAAATATTAAAAATGCTTCAAAGGAAAAAATATTAAGTAAATGATAAAAGGGAATGATTGATTCCAGGGCAAAACATTCATCAATGGGGCTTATTTTAAAAAAGAATGTTATTTTACTAAAAATTTGAATTGTACATAATTTTCCAGGAATACAACTATTAATACTCAATTTTATTATACCGTCTAAAAAATTACTGTCAGCACCCTGATTCATATTGGTGATTCCAAAGGAATTACTATAGCTGCTACAGCAGCATAGTAACAAATTTATTGAGCCCATATGATGGAACCTCTTCTGCTTTAAATCTACTGATTTATTTAGACCCACTGTTATTAGATATATTTATTATTATTCCAAGTTTACAGTGGAAGAAACAGAGGCATCCCGTGCCAAAGGTTACACAGTCATTAAGTGATTAAAATCAATAGATTTCATAAGCCTTGGGCAATGGGATTATGATGGATATTGAGTAACAACACCATTTATCTGACATCAATAACAGATTTTCCCCACACATAGTATTTAAAATAAATGCAACTTAATCCCTAGAAGTTTGTAACTATAACTGCATTTTGATGAAAATGTTTCTGAAGTTTGTTGTGTATGTGTCAATAAACAAAATATGACAGAGGAGTCTGGGTGGCTCAGTTGGTTAGGCGTCTGACTTCTGCTCAGGTCCTAAGCCTGGGGTTCTGGGATAGAGCCCTGTGTCAGGCTCCCTGCTCAATAGGGAGTCTGCTTTTCTCTCTCCCTGTGCCCCTCCCCCATCATGGGGTGTGTGTGTGTGTGTGGCGCGTGGGAAATAATAAAATTCTCTGAAATTGGGAGGCACACTTCAAAAGTACCCTCACATTCAAGAAGCACTACCATAAGCCTGACATTCCAGCAGGAAACAAGCCTGAAGTCAGTCCTATGCGGCTCTCAAGCACTGGTAGATGCTGGGTTAGGGTCGTCATTCACTTCACCCCGTTCGTTAAGAAGTCAGTTCTAACTAGCTGAGGCACAGAAAGATTTTGGTGATTAGCCTGAGGGCACGTGACTAGCAAAGGCCCGTCAAGATTAGAACCCTCATCCCGAAGCTCCCTCACACCACCATCCCACACTGCCTGAGGAAAATAAGACATTACCCTCCCAAAACAATACCCATCCATTCAGGTCAGCTCCTTTGTGAGTGAAAAGATCAATTTAAAATAGGCACCAGCACACTTTGGCCTCTGGCCTGTTTTTCTACTGCCTAGGGGCTGGAATGTTTTTTCACATTGGGGGTGGGGGGTGCACTGAAGGAGAATGAGATATGCTAGAGACCCTATGTGGCCCACAAAGGCTAATATAGTTACTATCTGGCCCTTGACGTTTCATCAGTTCCTGGTTTAAACATTTTAAAAGCACCATTAGTCCTGGAACCCCCTCTTGTTAGTCTCTATTTTCAAATAAAATCAGCTTAGCAAACATGGACTGAACACTTGCTATGAACAAGATACCGTATCGGGGACCAATTGAATTGCTACTACTAAACAGGAAGTGTCCGGGACGGTGCGTGATCCACCCCTCCCACTATGCCCAAGCCACCAGGAATTTTGGTGGAGGTACCCGTGAATGTGAATGGAAGCCCCTCTGGGCTTCCTTCACCTAGAATCCAGAAAGCCACTTATCCTGTGGGCTGGGGCAATATGTCCTCCGTGTGCTTATCCAAGACATATAGTTCCATTTATTCCTCCTCCTCCCAGTAATCATATCTCTGTATCTCTTATCTGTATTCCCTGATCCCTCTGCCTCAATGGTCTCAACTTCTGTGAGTTTAAGCAATCACTCTGTACCCTGCAGTAACAATACTAATCCTGTCTCTAGGGCGGGTGCAAAA